>JAMKQA010005688.1:0-13397 GCA_024699735.1 Posidonia australis
AAGCAAGCATACATCTAGCAGACCATTGACAGTAGGAAACCTAGAAAGACCGAGTTTTCTCGGGCGCATGGGGGTGCCTAACCCCTTCCCCATGCGTAACCAGAATCCTTACCCTTTCTCTGGCCCGCATTCACTTCAGTCTTATCCATTAAGCATGGATCACACATGCATCTTGCATTTCATCATCTTTCTTGATTTTTCTCGTATTTTCCTGGTTTTCCTCGTCTTTCCTCGTCTTTCCATTAAAAGACTAGGTGGCAACTCCTGTTTTATTTGTTTTGCCGTGATTTTGCCGATCCTCGTGTACTTGGTCTTTCGGGTCAAGTATCAAGGCTATCGCCGGCATGGTCACACAAGCATACGCACAATAGGCCATTAGCAAGCAGGAAACCTAAAAAATCGAGTTCTTCGGGCACATGGGGGTGCTTAACCCCTGCCCCATGCATAACAAGAATCCTTACCCTTTCTCTGGCTCGCAATGGCCAAGTGTTGCATCCATTAGGCACGGAGCATGCATATGTTTTCTTTGCCTTGGTTTCTTTTAGTTTTCCCTTTGTGTTTGGTTTTCCTCATCTTTCCATTGAAAGACTAGGTGGCGACTCCTTTTCCTTATCCTTTTCTTATCTTTTCTTGGTGTTTCCGAGTCTAGTCTCCTTCTCTGGATTCACCATCTTCACCGTGATCGTATCGGGACTCCTCGTACGCTTCCACGCACCTTGGTGAGCCGTGTAGAGTTCCATCGGTGTGGTCACATTTATAAATCTTTATAATTCTAGAAAATTATTGAAATTTGGATGACATGATAATTAAGATTACTTATCTTTATTTTTTGAGATTTTTATGATAAGTTATCACATTTTAATATTATAACTATATTTAAATAAAGATAATGTTTAAAAATAAAGATAATATCCAAAATATCTGGATGATTGCCAATCTATTTTAAATCAAATATATCCTTGATTTTAACAGGTATTCTTGTAATTATTGAAGATTTAAATTTTTCAAATTTGATTTACTTAACATTTGAGTTTAAATGAAATTTGAAATTTTTTTAAAATCTTTCTATTACGAGATGATTTTAAACCAATGATTTGGTCGTTATTTGTTAATAGATTCATAAGAAGATATTTTGGGATCTTGATTTTCAAATTTTTTTCCCCTTTTTATTT
This sequence comes from Posidonia australis, assembly GCA_024699735.1. Taxonomy (NCBI): domain Eukaryota; kingdom Viridiplantae; phylum Streptophyta; class Magnoliopsida; order Alismatales; family Posidoniaceae; genus Posidonia; species Posidonia australis. Next base: position 1,173 of record JAMKQA010005688.1, read on the forward strand.
TCTCGACATCAATACACTCGATGACTAGTTGACGTGGTAGATTTGATTGCCATTTAGCTATTGATTCACTATGTGCGGCAAATCTGGGATCTACAAACTCGTCACCTGTATGAACAACGATGCAATGAACCTATTGTTGGTAGTATCAACGACGACATTTAAAAAGAGAATTTTTTACCATTTTAACGAATTTGACCTTGGCCATTGATCCTCCAATCGTATTTGACGAGAGCTAATGCCTCCAAAACTCTATAAATAAACCCCCTAAGTCAAGAGTTTGAAGAAGAGGCACATTAAAAACCCTAGGAGCCAGTAAAAACCCCAGAGATCCTAAGAGAAAGAGCTATAGCCCCACACTGTTCAACCTTCATGAGGGATATCCTAGATCCTAGAGATCCTAGTATTCTGAATCCATAATGTCTGTCTTCGGAGCTCTGTCCACTGGTCTCCACTTCCTTCATCCACTCGAAAGCGTACGAGAGTGAAAGGGAGTATTTTTCTCTTATGCATTTTTATTTACATAATCCATTGCATTTTATAATATAGCCCATAGCATATGCATACGCAGACAATTCCCAGTTAGTATTAGTTTATTATTCATGTTGCTTATTGTTATTTTTCTGATTTGTTTTATTACACCTAGACTAATCCGAATTCATTTTTTATTTGTTTTGAAGGGAAGGAAATGTTACATAGCACGAGGAAGTCGTTGGACGACGTCCTGTCGTCGATCCAGTGAACCGAAAATCCACACAACTACATCAACTGCAACTTCTGCACGGTACCTTGTCAACCAGCAAAGACGAATCAACAAGTGGCGATTACAAAGAGTCATCAACAGGAGTGGACACGATGATAACTCTCCATCAACTCCTAAAACCACATCCACAAATCTATCGATCATGGTGGGGCCGATTTAAGCCAACCCCCATGCAATGTAAGTATTCCTCCCTTCTTTTTTTCATTTATTTTCTTAGATTTAGGTGCAGTTTTCGGTCTTAAGACCATTCGTTTAGGGTTTCACGCTGCTTAGGGTTTTTTTATAACGATAATAGCCTTGAGTCTCATACCGCCTATCATACCATCATTGAGTCTCATCACACTCTCAGGCGGCAAGACATATCGACGCCACATGTATTGGCGACCTGAAATAATCATGACATTTTTACTGTAGATCTTTTGCATTTTATTTTTTTACGCTATTTCTTTTCGAGATTGATAGTAGTCTGTAATGAAAAATAATAATAACATTCTATCCACGTGTATATTTAGTTTTTTTAAACGACTTTTAGATTTGTTTTCAGTCCACCAATAGGGTGGAAACTAATTGTTTTACAATACAGTTAAAGTTCCTTAGAAACCTCTTTCTAGTCTAAACAACCAAGTCAAGTAGACCGAGCCAGTGCAAGTCACTCTCCCATGCTTTGTGTTTGGTTGTGATTACTAGATTAAGGAACTTAAGGTGTTCAAGGGGCATATTTCTGACTCCATTCCTCTCCCTGTGACACCTGGGCCTGATTATCCATTTTTAATTGTAAACTATGTAATTAATTATAATATTGTATAAATGGTTTATTAATGGATAATCTATTGTTTCTTGTGAATGTGAGGATTGGTTGGTTTCCTGTGCACTTGTTTGTGATTTGGGACCAATGTGGGGTCCGGTCTGAGGATGCACAGTTGTCTCGGTTCGCATGCCTATCTTTCCTCCTTTTTCTGTTCTTCTTTTCTCTCCCTCTCTCTCTCTCTCATGAGTTCACCCATCCCTGTCTTCTTCTTTTTCTTCTTCTTCTCCTTCCTCGACTCGTGCCACCTCGCGACGGCCGTCTGTGTCTCCCTATCTCTTTTGATGCGATGGGCGGGCGACGCAACACGGGAGGAGGAGGAGATAAAGAGGGGCAGAAGCGAACGGAAGGGGAGGAAGGCAGACATGAGAGCAAAGACGGAAATGTGTTGAAGGGGAAGAAAGGTGCGTGAGCCAAAGGAGGGAGGTTCTCCACGTGGTCCGCCAGTAGGGAGGAGCTTCACTAGGGCAGGAGAGGCATGCCGAAGTCGGGAGAGTATGTCGGAGGAGGTACACGACTCCTCCTTCTCCTCCGTTCTTCTCTTATAGCATGATATGTTAAATGCATGAAAATAGAGATAAATGCTTGTAAAATCATAGAAAAATAATAGAATGGTTGGAAATGTGTTGAATAACATGAATATGTAGATATCATGTGGTTATGATGGAAATTTGTAGAGTTATACGAGATTTAGGGATACATGCTACAGTAGTCGTTAATGAGCTTCACCCATTTGTGACTTTTGTATGAATTGCATAGTGAATGGATTGATGTATGGTTTGAGGGGTTTTGAAGTAGACTCAAGGGTCTACACCTCATGATTTATTTGCATTTTATGATGCATGTTTGAGGGTCCGCTGGGGGCTCCCACTTCTGGTGAATGAGTGGTTACTGGCAGGGGCCGTGTGCAGAACACGGGAGATTCGGCATGCCGAACTGGATTCGGCATACTGAATCCCTGTCAGTTTGAACAGAGGTGTCCTGTTTTGGTAGACCGAAACCCATTGGTCGACCGAAACAGGAGGTTACAGTATACCGAAAATATTCGGTATACCAAACTAGTGATTTTCGGTATACCAAATTTTAATTCGGTCTACCATTTTCATTCCCTAGCCCATATGAATAAATGAGCATAATTGATGCAAATAAAAAGTCTTAAATGGACAGTGAGCATGTGTTAATGGTATTTTCCCCATGCAAATGTCATGGAGGAATATGGAACCCAAATAAGTGTATTTGGGAATGATTTGGAGGTTTAAGACCCTAAAAATAAATAAAAGTGATTAAATGTATGGTTTTTTAGTAATTTTGGGTATGAGACCCAATTTATGATTTAAAAAGTATGATTTTTCATGAATTAAGTTGAGACCCCAGAACAGGGTCAGGTGTTGCATGGAAACAGATTCTTGCAACGAAAAGAATGGAATGAAAATGATTTTGAACAAAAGGAAAACTTAAAGAGTTTTGAAAATAAAACACAAGTAATGTGTTAAGGAATCACGGGGATTGGTGTCGATAATGTGGTAGGATCATGAGGCTCCAATGAAACCAATTGTCAGATACGACTGTGGTTGCCAAGCTTGAGACAGTGTAGGCTGAGCCTGGGTATGTGGGCCTAGGTGTTCAGGTCACCAAGCTCGTGATGGTGTAGGTTGGGCCTAGGAATATGAGACCTAGGTGTAGGCTAAGCCTAGGTTATTGAACCTAGTTGTTCGGGTCATCGATGGGACATCAGATAAAGACGTACTCCCATGCATATAAGAAAAGTATCGAGGCCGGTTGGCCGGGGCGGTGTCCTCCTGCACGAGGAACTTCATCGCTGCAGTGCAGAAAGGTAGGGGAAATGGTGTCCTCACCTGCTGCTTGTGTGCCTGCTTATCCCTGATCAAGGTAACATCGATAAAGAAAAGTGGAAATGAATAAGAAAGTGTGTGGTTTTGTAAAAAAGAAAGAAATATGGTTTGGCTAGGATTAGACTTGTGAATGGTCCTAAAATCCTAGAAATGAATATGAATTGTGTTTTAACCAGTTACCAACCAATGTTTGTGATTTTGGTTTTGAGCCCGAGAGACATGGTGTTTTAGGCTAGATCTAGTCGAAAATGTGGATTTCTCAGAATTTGAGAAAGGTTTTGAAAAAGTATAAAAGAGAAAGAAAAGATGAGTTTTGGGGAAAATATGGTTTTAGAGACAATTTCCAAATGTTTTAAAAAGAAAATGAAAGTGAATTTTGAGTAAAGCATAGTTCTAGGAACAGATTCCCAAGTGATTTCAAAGGAAAAAGGAAATAATGTTTTAAAATTAGATTTTCAAAAGAAAACCAAGTTTTATAAATTAAAAATTGAATTTTTGTCGTTTTTGTCGAATTTTGTTGTTTGTGTGTTTGGGGCGCATACTAAGTGACTTAAATGTCACTCACGCATGCTTTGTTTGGCTTTCAGGTGCAAATCATGTGCAGTCGAGTTCTAATGCTGGAGTAGGAGCTTCTAGCGTCACATCGTTTCCAGTAAGTGAGTCTTAGTTACAGTTATTTAATTTTACTGTAATTAGTATAATTTTACTTATGATACTGTGATCTTGGTAGCGTGTCCGGGATCAAGGCATTACACTCCCTGAGTCAGTAATATACCCTAATAGATACTTGATACTTTATTGTTTTCTGTTTACTTATTGTTTCTATTTTTTTATTGTTTTGTGGTTTGTTAAGACCGACTCTAAGGACAAAATCTTGAGTTGTGGGTCCCTCTTTAGAGAGACAAACCCACAACCTAGGCCCCCTTTGTAGACCTCCCAAAGGTCTAAGGGTGGACCTACAGAAGTCAAAAATCCCATTCAGTGTAACCCTAGAAACCCCAAAGAAAAGCCATACCCCCTTGCTATAGGTACCCAAACAGGTTGAGTGAATGCAGGTCAATTAATCTATTAATGAACTATTTTAACAATTAAAATCTACATTTTGTGTGAAAATATGTTTTATTAATTAGCCTTGTTTGACATGCCCTTTGTCTAAGACAAATTTCAGCTGTTGGAACAGGCAAGCAACCTAATTGCCTGTCTGATTGGCGTCACTATCCACCGCCTACCCAAATAGCGAGGAGTCTTGGCGTCGCTCACAGAGACGACGTCAGGCAAACAACACTTTGTGCGCCTTGTTTGCAAGGTAGTTTGTGCTTGCATGCATCTACATGTTATAGGGATATCAAAATAGTGTCTCCTGGGTCTATATTTACTTTATTAAACAAAGTTGTAAAACCTTTCTCTTTGTATTTCATTGCATTAGGTTTGTAATTTATTTTATAGAAAACTTGTAATTGGTTACAAGTAGTGTAATATAGAGTCGGTATCTCTCCCTTCTTTTTAAACTTGTAATATTCTGAGAAGAGCGGACCACCAAGAGGGTCGATCAAAGATGGTAGAAACACGCTACTCTTACAACAGATACTCCAACATGTCCATGGCATTAACCTCTGTAGCTCAAGCAAGCAACTCCACTGGTCCACACAGATTCCCTTTCAACACCCCAACTTCATACGTAGGTGAGTCATATGAGCAAGGTGGAGGAGGGGAGATGAGCTATTCCCAATCATGGAGTGCCCCATCACTAGCCAACCTACAAGGAGCCTCCAACCCAACCCATCAATCCATGGTCCATCATCTACATATCCATGGACCTCCCTCTTCATATCACCAGGGCCCACTGACCACACCTTCAATGGGAAATGCTTGTACGGTGCCACCAAGTCCAACCATAAATTTCCCAATTCATGGCCCAATAACACAATCTCCCGCTCAGTATCCTACATCTTTGGTCTACCCTTCTTCTACCTAGCAATCCATACAATCCCCATCGAGCTACCACTCACACCATCACCTAAGGGCAACTCTACCTCCAACCGTGTAGGCCCCATCCTATACACAAGCTCAACCCTCCTTCCCTCCTCCACGTGGTACCACCCTACAACAGTAATTCTAACAAGGGTACTAAGGTCAGGGGCAATCAATCACTCCAAGGTGAAATGTTAACAAGATGATCTTAGATGTGCTGGTAGAAGTAGCGATCATATCCAAGGCACCAGTTGACTTTGTCATGTCCAAGTTCTCCTCCTTTACTCTACCGTCGAGTTTCAAGTTGTCCAAAACATAGAAGTACGATGGAATAGGTAATCCAAGAAGTCATCTTGCTACCTTTACCATGGACGTCCTACCCTATCAACACGATAATGGGCTGACTGTATACCTCTTCTTCAAGAGCTTGGAAGGAGAAGCACTGAGGTGGTTCAACACACTCACTGCCTATGACCTTAGTGACTTTAGGATTGTGCTCGACAAATTTCTACAATAGTACTTCCACTACTTCCAGCACAAGCGCACCATTGGGGACCTCCTTGTCGAAAAAATGAAACCTGAGGAGGACTTTGCAACCTTCGCAAGCAGATGGAGTGATATGGCAGCTCGATCAAAATGTCGTATCCCTGAAGACAAAGCTGTTAAAGTCAACACTCAAAAAACTATTGGAGCTCTCAGGGAAGGCCTACTAATGGCCGACTTTCAAACATACTCCCAACTATACGACAAAGATACAAGAGTCGTCTGCAACAAAGAAAACCTATCATTCCTAGAGTATGAAGGAAGGGGCAAGAAGATGACCCTAGGCTACACATACAAAGGCGTCACAGGCAATATGGCACAGATTGCAACCTGACAAGAATAGAAAGGGTAGCTAGTCCAACATCAAGGTTCGCTAGTCCAACGCTAGGGGCAGCTAGTTCTGCCATAGTACTAATAGGGGTAATGCCAAGTTCAACATCCACAACAACTAGTTCAACAACAACCCCAGCATCAACAACAACAACCTTTGAACTATCAAATGTATGCCTAACAGGGGCAACAATAGAGACAGAAAAGCTACAACACTGTCCCTCCACCTCAACTACCAACCCAAGAGGCGAGACTATCCACCACTTCAAGAGCCACTCAGCAATGTCTTCAGAATGCTAGTAGAGAATGGAGACCTAAAACCTCTAACACCTACCCCAAATGCTCTCAATGTAGACCTATCCAAATACTACCCATATCACCAGAAGAATGGGCATACCCTTGAAGAGTGTTTCACGGTCAAGGAAAGAATTTACGAACTAAATGACCAAGTAGAGATCATGTGGACTGAGCTAAAGAAAAGATTAAGGGCATCTTGAGGCGAACAATACGAGATTCACCAAGAGCCCTAGCCTGTCATTCTGATAGTCCACGTGGAGGTCGAGGATGAGGAGCTAACGACCCCAGAGCTAGTAGTCATTGAGTGCATACAAGTAGAACCTGAGCAGCCAGCTGAGGAAGCAAAAGGCCTTGACACACAAACAATGCCTTCTCAAGAAGTAGGGTCTGATGAAGACACTTTGGACGATAGCACAAGAAGCGGCCAACAAATTCAAGTGGAATTAACTGAAGATGTTGCAAGATCTCCTACTCGAGCAAAGGACAGGCTTGTGTATGATGAGTACAAGGACTCGGAATGGTATGACCTGGAAGCTACATTCAACTTGCTATGCCAGCACCCATACTCATTTCAAGCAGTTCGTGCTAGAGAAGAGCTGCCGCCTAAGCCTCCTGATCTTGAAAGAGCCAAGTCCCTAAGGGACATCCATGAGCACATCGGCCAAGAAGACATCAGCCAAGGGAGCTTAGTGGGACCTACATGGAGAAACCAAGCCACCAGGGGCAGATTAGAAGAAATAAGTAAAGATGGGTCCGATCATGACCTGAAAAATGCGAGAACCGGGTGCAAACCGAAAGAAAAACAAAAAGATGCGCCACCAAAACCTCGATATTCTACGCTAAGGGGAGGCTCCTACAGCTACCCCACAGGTATACCCCTTCATCTAAGGAGGGAACTAAGAGACTCGATCGAGCCTGACTAGGGGCAAAGCCATTCTATTTTCAAAAACTTGTAAATAAGACATTAATTCTTTTCCTTTCATCATTTTATCTTTATTTTCTATGAATGCTAGGCTAAATTCAATAATAGCAATAATAATAATAATAATAATAAACAATGATTGATGAGTGTGGGTCACACCTGACACCTAAGAACATTAAGCAGATTACCGAAATATTGCCTAGGGTTTTCTAAGCAAAGACTGTAACACCCAACGAAGATCCACCCATTAGGTAGGATGACCTGAAGATCCTTTCAGATCCGTGAAAGTTACATGTACTCTAGAAGTACACCCTTAACTAACATGCTAAAACCCAAAGAGAATCTAAGACCTAGTAGCAGCTAAGGATGGGAATTGTCTCCTACATAGAGAAGAAGCTGAGCAACTAGGGTAACCATAACCTTGTCCTATCCACTCACATACATCTTACATGGGGAGATAAGAAAGAAGTAGGCTCAGAGATTAGGCATATTATAAAAACCGCTTGCCCTGTATAGCATGGCATCCTAGCATAAGTTTGAGAATGCAATGATGGGTGAGCGCACCAAACCAAACAACTTAGAACGCACCCAAAAGAGGGGAGTGCACGTAAGGTAGGGCACGTCATAATAGCATAAGTCCGAGAAGATAGTGATGAACGAATACTCAAAATGGTGTGAGAAAATTGACGAATGGGTGTGTTGTCATAGCATAAGTCTGAAAAGACAGTGATGGGTAGGTGTCTAAAGAAAAATAACAAGAGAGGGGAACCCCAAAAGAAAACAAAAGAAAAAGAAAAGGAAAAAAAACAAAGAAAGCCAAAACCCGTGGAAAAGCTATAGGCACATAGGGCCAACCACTCGCGAGCGACACTAGAGCTATAAACTGATGCCAAGAGCCTGTTAAACCTTAAGTCTCCCCCACTGTTCCATACATAGGCATGGGGCAAGAAACCCTAGAAGCTCAGGGACTAAGTAAATAATAGAATAATAATCAACTAAGTCATAAGTTCTCCAAAGGCCAAAGTATGGTAAAACGGATCACTCTCTCACCTTAGATAATACAAGGTTATAATGCTAGATGCAAAAGAGAGAGGGTTGTAACTAGACTCATCATCAATAAAAAAAATCCAAAAATTGGAAAATCCCAAAACTAAAATAGAAAATTAGAAAATACCAAAAAATTGAAAATTTCAAAATTCCAAAAAATTCAGAAAACCCAAGAAAACAAAACAAAATAATAAGAAGTAGTGCCATCCACATTACCTACAAGTAAAAGCTTAGTAAGTAGAGAAACTGAAATTAGTCTGACCGGTGATGCAACGATCGCTCCACTAGGTTTCAGGAATTAAACGTCCTACTCAAGCGAGTCCAAGGCTTAGGTGCATTTTCTCCACAAAGATATTACTCCACAATGATCTTTAAAGTATCCACGGATGACACGCAATCAGCGTCCACTAGACTCTGATTTTCCATCTCTCAACTGAGGCCAGAACTAATTCCCTCCACCTAGTTTTAAATATAGAGGGAGTAAGGATAAGCACTGCAGTACATTCCTTAGGTAACATAGCCAACTTCTTTGAGGTAGGGAAAGGTGCATCTTTGATTACTAGCACGTGTTATTAAGTGCACAGGTACAAATCTTACTAGGCATTAGTAGATCAAGCCCCACTGTGAGGCTGCACAAAGTCCCACTGTGGTGTTGCACGAAACTCATCAACAATGGACTCCCACTGTACCTTTGGAGTCCCTACTATGTGCGCAGATACGTCACTCTGACTAAAAGGCAAACCCCGATTTGGCAAAGGAAGGATTCACTCCCACACTTAGTTTTTTAATCATAGAACTCTTTTACTCGCCAAGTCGAGTTGTGGAACGACAATCTTTTCCCGAGAGTACTAGTCATACTCGAAGACAGAAAATACTTAACCACAACAAACTACATTCATGCATCCTTCGTATGTCTATATGGTTAGGGAACACCCGTACCCCGCCGGCCTAACCTGTTATATGGATCATTCATTGCATATTGTATGTTGACCTTGCATTTGCATTTGTTTGCTTGAACTATACATTAGGTATCATGCATTAGAAGTGGAGCACAGATAGAGCATGTTCTTCAAGAGTGTTAGAAACCCTTAGAACTTGTGATCCTCCTAAAGCCTATTCAAGTCCCGCCTACCCAGTCTAATATTCCAATCTAAGCAAGCTCTCAAACAAGAAGCCACAAACAATTATCTTTTTTTTAACTTTTTTCTTTTCGACCTGCGATAGGGTAATTTCCCCACGGTCATTTCTTAGTTTCTGCCTAGTTGAAGTAACATCTTTACATGGTTGACATGGTCTCGACATTGATTGCGACACATAGCTCTGAAACCAACTTGACCCCTCCATGCCTAAGCCTTCAATATGATAGCATCTTTAATCTAATCGAACCATTCGGCTGTGCCACCATGTCCCAGAACCAAGTCTGTTCATTTTCCCACCACTTGACTATGTGATAATCACTCAAAACCAAGTAGGTTCCACCTTTGTGACTATATGACCATGTCCCAAAATCAAAAGGTGGTCTTTTATTTTTAGAACCTTTGTGGCAAACTACTTAAGAGTGAACTTCTTTTTTCATGAAATGCTCAATAGGGATATCATTCTTACCTTGGAGCCAATCATGTTCCAAGATCAACTCCAAGAAGGTATATCTGTAGATATCCCATTTTTGCATATCCTATTAGTAAGGATAAGAACCCTTAAGGCACCCCAAATCACATAGATAAGAATCAATAACATATTTTCCAGATTTTCCTTGATTTCTCTAAAAACATTCTTAATTTTTCTTGATTCAAAGTCATTAGCTATGGCAGAGCTAACATGCTCGAACTAGTAGTAGGTTTAAGCCCCTTGAACTTTTTTGGTAGGAGCCATCAGCTATGGTAGAGCTGATACTCCCATCTTACTCAAATTAGTGGTAGATTTGAAAAAGATGTTTTTATGATTTTATGGAATTTATGAAGTATTTCTGGACATTTAATGTATCTCTATGGTTTAGATAAAAGATAGGGGGTAAAATGTAAAAGACCAGGATGTTACCAGTGTGACAGGCAACATGTCTCGTTGCCACTTCAGAAGGCAATATACACGTCACCTATCTCTATGGCAACGAGATGTCTTAGTGTCACAAGCACAGGCGACGAGCATCCTGGATTTCTCTCTCCACCTAATTTGTCATCTCAGACTTTAATATGACATATAGGACATGTATAAATATTATCATAAATTTTCCCATAATTATTATGATTTCTAAAATTTTCTAGGACTTAAATATATATGCATATTATATAAATTTTTATAATTCCAGAAAATTATTGAATTCAAATAACATGATAATTAAGATTACTTATCTTTATTTTTTGAGATTTTTATGATAAGTTACCATATTTTAATGTTATAATTATATTTAAATCAAGATAATGTTTAAAAATAAAGATAATATCCAAAATAATTGGATGATTGCCATTCTATTTTAAATCAACTATATCCTTCATTTTAACAGATATTCTCGTAATTATTGAAGATTTAAATTTTTCAAATTTGATTTACTTAACATTTGAGTTTAAATTGAATTTGGAATTTATTTAAAATCTTTCTATCACGAAGATGATTTTAAATCAATGATTTGGTCGTTATTTGTTAATAGATATGTAAGAAGATATTTTGAGATCTTGATTTTCAAATATTTTCCTTTTTAGTTGCTCAACACCAGTACACTCAGCGACTAGCTGATGTGGCAAATTTCATTGCCATTTAGCTGTTGATTCATCGCATGTGGCAAATCTGGGATCTACAAAATCGTCACTTGTACAAACAGCAACGCAATGATCCTGTCGTCGGTAATATCCACGACGATATCTAAAAAGGGATTTTTTTTCCCATTTTAACGAGTTTGATCCTGGCCATTGATCCTTTAGTCATCTTTGACAAGATTTAATGCCCTTAAAAATCTATAAATAAACTCTCTAGGTCAAGAGTTTGAAGAGGAGGCATATTAAAAACCCTAAGAGCCAGTAAAAACCCTAGAGATCCTAAGAGAAAGAGTTATAGCCCCATTCTATTCAGTCTCCATGAGGGATATCCTAGATCCCAGAGATCCTAATATTTTGAAGCCATAATGCACGTCTTCGGAGCTCCATCCGCCTGCCTCCACTTACTTCATCCACTCCAAAAAGCATGGGGTGAAAGGGAGTATTTTTCTCTTATGCATTTTTATTTACAAAATGTAACCATGCCGGCGACAGCCTCGGGCTTGGCGCGAAAGGCCAAATGCACGAGGGTCGACAAAGTCATGGCAAAAATAAAAATAAAGTGCAGGAGTCGTCACCTAGTCTATTAAAATGGAAGACGAGGAAAACCATTTAAAAACATTCAAATCATGCAAAATAAGCCAAATGGAAAAGTAAGTCATAAACCAAAAAATTAGGCAAGGAGCCCTGTTACACACGAGGAAGGGGTTAGGCACCCTCATGCGCCCGATAAATCGGTCTTTCTATGGGTTTCTCGTTTGCTTATATGAAATGTCGGCTTTTCAGCCTTTTCTGTACGCCCGAGGGCGATATGCCATGCCATGCTAAGTGAGTAGTGTCTTATGCTAAAATAAGGGTGCATGGAGTGTAGGGTGTGTCCTAATGCTCAGAAGTATCGCTCATATAATGGGTCAAACATTGATGCAAAAATATTGCATAAATAAGATCAA
>JAMKQA010005689.1:0-13710 GCA_024699735.1 Posidonia australis
TACCTTAATAAATGCTCATAAAATCACAATAAATTCTAGGAATATAAATTTACCTAGATTTCATGCAATCTTATCAATTTCTGCAAATTTCATGCTCTCTATTACGGGGGTCGGAGATGCATACCTGATAAACGCTCGTTAGCAATCCTTCTGTCAACTCCGGCAACCACGACCCTTGCCGGGGCACACACGACCACAAGGGAACACCACTCGAGCTCCACATGCAGCCACAAGCTGTCGCACGCCTCCATCGTCCCTTGAGCACACCAAATAGAGGAGGGGGAACGTAAGGGAGGAGGGACAGGGGAGGGAGAGTGAAAAGAGAAAGAGAGAGACGAGAAGGAGGTGGAGTGAGATGGGTGGAGGGAGAGAACTAGTGAAAGGAGAGGTAAAAGTAGAGAAGTGGCATGTTCAAGACAGGAAGACGCACGGAGAAGGAGAGGAGGAGAGGTGAGGAGGATGAGTAGTCGGCCACGCATATAAATATGCACTCCAAGGTGGTAGTTGCACGCATACATGCACAGTGAAACCACTAGCCTCCTGCATGAGCTAACAACCGCACCAAACTCTCCCACCAACCGGCCCACAATGTGAGCCCTACACTGACCCCACACCTGGGCCCATACAAGGACAATGCCACAATGCACAGTGCCAGCCACACATAGGGACAGGTAAATAGAAGCCGGCCCACGAGGCCTATGTCCAAAACACAAAACCTCGCAAACGAGCCTCGGAACAGTAACACCCTTCTAGGAAGAAATTCATTAAAATGTAAATAATTACAGAAATAAATTTTACGAGTGTTACAATTATATTTACTGACAATATAAAAAAATATTGTCACTATAATTAATTTTTTGTGTTGGTCAATGTTGTTGTCATCAGTAATTTTAATTTATACTGACAGTTTAAAATTAAGTATCACAATATCTAACTTATAAGGATGGTTGATTTTCACCATCACTAATGATTATTTATACCGATGGCCATTTCACATTAAGTGTCAATAAATATGGATTTTCTTGTAGTGATTATTGTATATTTTTACACTAAGTGGACCACACACATCTGAATGTACTATGGCTAACAATTTATTTTCCTATATCCAACACCAAATGTTTCTTAGTCATTTTTCCAACTAAGTAATGTTCACATGGGGTTAATTCCACCTTGTTAATATTTGAGAGAAGGTCCATTTTTATGATTTGTTCCATTTTTGATTTTCCAAGATGAACTAATCTAACATGCAATAGATCACAATCAGACAATAGGCACAAACGATAATCAAAAATGCTATTTGTATTATTAATTTCATTGTTTATTATAGAAAAACAAAACAAACCATGTTCTAAGACAAACACTCCCATGGCAAGTACTTTCTTGTCTTTTCCAATGGATACATGCATATTATAAAGTGAACTTCCAAGCCATTTTTTATGAGTACAAATATAGAACTATGCTTTATCCTAGGTGTATAAAAGCCATCCTTCAAGATCATGATTGTCACACCCCAAATTTTCCACAATAATTTAAAACAATTAAATTACGGGAAAATTAAAGCCAAATAGTAAATATCTAACTACTAGGAACCTGTGTGTGCGGATAGGAGAGTCCAGACTAAATGTACTACGCTAACTCTCTGCATGTCTGCACTTGCAAACCAAAATACGAGGAAAAACGTATAAGTCACAAAAGTCACCCAGTACGCATCCCACGAAAATCAGGGAAAACAAAACTATAATCAATTTTCCTTTTAAATTCATTTCGCAAACCATTTCTCAAAACCTCATAAACTAGGCCCACACCGGCCAAAACCTCAACCGAAGCTCGACTATCCCAAAGCCACAAGCAAAGGCCCTCAACGGCCAAAACCACACACAATGAGTGATGAAGCTCGGCGCCAGGCAACCAAACTCTGGCCACACGCAGTCCATTGAGGAGCGACCACAACGTTCTGCACTACCACGGTGACAGCCACCTTGTGCAGGAGCGTTCACCGTCCCGCGATTCCCCTTCCTTAGGAGAACCCTCAAAAGCCAATCCCTCCCTGGGAAGGCTATCCTATCTCTCAGGATGCTACCAGCTACGAGGCACGTGTCCCACCCGCACTGGCCACCACAGGGTACGCCTCCTCATTGCGTCCTCCACACACGGTGCTTAGGAGGGAGTATCATATCTCCACACCTGACAACACCCGAGCCTCAATGCTCACAGCGACAGTAGGAGTATCATACCTCCCCGTCATGCCACAAGACACCTCAACCCATGGACCACAACCCTAGCCTTGAGACAACAGTCAAGGAGTCTCATACCTCCAGGACCCGACGCCCCTCAGCCTCAGGTATCTCGGCCCCCGACCTCAACCAGAGAGTCGCGTCCGACCACCTGAGAATGTTGTCACATTCCCTGCTCCCGACGACACGGTCCCACACTGTCTCGGCCCACACACAAAAAACCAGGAAAACATTTTCCAAAACAGGCCAACTATTTCCTTGAAATCCATTTCCAAAACTATTTTCATATCTTTGAAAATTCATCCAACTATTTTCAGATGTCTTAGGGGACCACCACTGACGGCCCACAATTCCATCTCAATGGGACAAAACACGGCAATCTAGAAAGTCCTCAGAAAATACATTTTATAAACTCATTTGGATCCAGAATCGGCATGCCGAAAACAAGTTCAATATGTCGAAAATCCTTGATTCAATAGACCGGTCTTAATCAATCAACAGAATCAGGTCAACGGTCAACACTCAAGCCAAATTCGGTATACCAAAATTTGTTCGGTTGACCGAAATCTCCTGATTCAGGCAACCGTCCAAAATCGGACGACGGAATCTCTACCAGAGGACCTAATCTAACAGAAAAATGATATACCGAAATAGTTCGGTATGCCGAATTCTGCAAAAAAACAGAAACAACCCAAACCCTACCGTCCGACATTGCCCCAACTGGAACCTCCGATCGGACCCTTTAAACAAGCACCAAAAATCTTGCAGAAAACATAAGATGTAGTCCATCGAGTCTACTCCAAATCCCAACAAACAAAACCAAAATTCATTCACCATGCATCAAGATATAAAATCGGAAAGGTAGAAGGGTCAAAAGGACCCAAAACGCACCGACCATCATAAATGCCAATAAATTCACTGTAAATACACAATAAATCACAATAAATTCTAGGAAAGTAAATTAATCTAAATTCCATGCAATCCTAACATTTTCTACCAATTTCATACTCTTTATTACATGAGGTGGAGATGCATACATTAAAACGAGTTCTTGCGATCCTCGGCCGACTCCGACGAGCGTCGGCGACCACAGCATCACCACGACCCCAAGGACGCTCCGCCCATGCTCCATGCACCACACGAACCACCGCAGCCCTCCGCTTCACTCCCTCAATCTCTTCCTCTCTCTCTCAGTGCAGGATGTAGGGGAAATAGAGGAGGTCGGGTGGAAGGAGAAAGGGAAAAGCAGAAGGGGGTGGAAAAGGAGTGGGGAGGAAGGGAAAGAAGATGGGGAAGAGGAGAGATGAACCGTCGAGGAGGAGGGGAAAGGAAGAAAAAGGAAGGAGAAGACAGCGATGAATGGCGAGGAGAGTGGTGCGGCTTATAAAGCCTATGCCCGTAGTAGTTGGGGAATGTGCTCACTTGCACATCTCAACCATCAACACACCGCATGGGCAACCAACCTCTCCACCCAACAACCAACCACAACCAACGGCCCATGAATGCAGGCCCCACGCGGACCCCACACCTAGGCCCCACACACACAGTGCCACAAAGCACAGTGCCAAACCATGCACAGGGACACGCAAATAGAAGCCAGCCCACGAGGCCCAAGCTCAAAAACAAAAAACCACACAACAGGCCTCAGAACAGTAACACCCATCCAGGAATAAAATTCATAAAATGTAAATAATTACAAAAATGAATTTTACGGGTGTTACGATGATGCTATCTTCCAAATCCAAGTGATAAGAGTCAATGCCTTCTACATCAAGATATATGTTGTTCCCCATGTAAATGTGTTGCTCACCGGCTTTGAATTTCCTAAAGGATTCTAGTTCTTTCTTTGCTTTTGCAATGTGACAAGTAACACCAGAATCAATCTACCAATCATTTGAGCTTGTGCAATGACTTTATTGTATTCCACTACGCCAATGAAGACTCTCTTGTTGCCTTTCTATTCCAATTTCTTGCCTTTATTTCCATCTCTATTTGGACAATGTGCTCTATAGTGGCCAAAACTACCACACAGATGGCAAGACCCCCAAGGCTTATTTGATTGTGATTGGTTTTTAAACTACGTCTGATTTGGTCCAATCGTTTTGTTCTGGTTTTTAACTTTCATTGGCTTTCAATGTGTAAAATTAGCTTCCTCTAAATTTATCTCTTCCTTCCAGCAGCTAGTCATAATCTTTTGCTCAGTTCCTATAACGCCCCATGTGCTACACATTAGTATAGACACTACCCAAGATGAATAATTAAATCTATTCTAACAAAATTAAATAAGTAAAACCAAACACCCAAACCTTTGTGCAGCTAAAGTGGCTCTAAAGCAATGCACCAGACAAGATTGAACCACCTCCTAAGCACCTGAGATAAGGCAAAAAGAAAACCACACGTGAGTGATGGAATGTCACCCAGTACGTACCCCAAAAACAACAGCAAAACCAACAAGAAATTCACATTGCTAGGAAACCTCAAGAAACCACAAACATCGAAGAGCCAAAACACGTGATTTGGTAAAACCAGTAGAAGATGCTATTTTAAACTTTCTTTTCTTTTCTTTTTAAAACCTCATGCTCATAAGCAAATCTTTATGCACAAATCAAGAAACAATTTTCATCTAGTCTTCCAACCCAAAACACAATTCATTCCATTATTACAAATCACAACGAACCAAGGCAGGAAACTAGCTCAACAACAAATCTCAATCCGTATCTTAAAATTGGTCGTATCAACCTGGCCAAAGGCGACCGACTTGGCCACAAGCAGTTGTCGAGATTCCATCCCTAACCACACTGCAGTGCCTCAATGAACCACCCTGCACTGAAGTTCAATCGCTCGGATCGTAGTCTCAAAAGCGTACCCTCAATGGTACAAGCACAAAGTGCGTCCTCACGACGCCCTAGTATCTGAGCACCTGGGGACTCTAACCCCAAACCCGACCAACACCGACACTGAGGGTAGTCTGGGTCTACCGTACCTTGGGTCCTACATGTAACATCAGGGCCTGATTATCCATTTTGATATAAACCATGTAATTATTTGCAATATTGTGTTTAATGGTTTATTAATGGGTAATCTGTTGTTTCTTGGCTGTGTGTGGTTGTGGTTGGTTTTCTATGCATCTGCCAATGTTTTGGAACTCGTGTGGAGTCCGGTTTGAAGATGCACAGTTGCCTCGATTTGCGTGCCTGTTCTTTTCTCTTTCTTTCTTTTCTTTCCTTCTCTCACTCACGAGCTCACCACATCCGTCTTCTTCTCCATCACCCTCCACCAGCCCATGCCACCACCACCCAACGACCCGTGCCTCATCGTCATCTCCGACATGATGGGTGGCTGGCGTGATGCGGGAGGAGGTGGGGATAAGAAGGGCGAAGGCGAGTGGACGGAGATGGGCTGTGACGCGAGAAGGAAAGGGGGAGAGGAAGAGCGACGCGCACGCAACCACGGAGGGAGGTGGCGGCTGTCCGTGTGGTCCGCCGGTAGGAGAGCTTTGCTGGGGCGCGTGGAGGTTCGCCGGAGGTAGGGAAGGTCACCGGGGTGCCATCGGAGGTACTCGACCTCCCCCTTCCTCCGTTCTGTCTTTGGGTTAGCAGTAGATTTTAATGCATGAAATTGTGATAAATGCATGGAAATCGTAGAAAAATTATTATGTGATTGAGAATGTGTTGATTAGCATGTTTACGATGATATCATGCTGATTTATGGGCTTTTTGTGTGGTTTTCGTGGATAAATGAGAAGCATGCTACAGTGTTTGTTTTTGAGCTCCATGCCTTGATGATTTTCGTTAGAACAGCATGCTTAATGGATTTGTGAATGGTTTAAGGGGTTTTGAAGTAGACTTGAGGGTCTACACCCCATGTTTTTATGAAATTTTATGGTTTTTGTTTGGAGGGTCCAATCCTTGCTCCCTCTTGGGGGAGAAAAGGAGGATAGTGTTTGGAGTGTTTTCTGCAACAGCAGAAAACGGTATGCCGTTTTGGTTCGGCATACCGTCTTGCTCCAGGCGGTTGATCTGCATTTTGGCCTTGGACGACCGGTGGTTTTCGGTCGACCGTTTCTCTCCTGTCTGATAAATCTGACAGAGATTCGGCATACCGAAGAAATTCGGTATACCGAAGAAATTCAGTATACCGAATCAGGAGATTTCGATATACCGAATTTCTTCGGTATGCCGAATCAGGGGAAAACGGCATGCCGTTTGGGAAAACGTTATGCCAATTTTTTGCCCTATTTTGTTAAATCCTTTAATGATTTTAAATGGATGTTTTGGTATGATGGATGTATGTGATTGGTGTTTTGCCCCGTATAATGACATGGAGGCATGTGGTACCCCAAATAATGAATTTGGGTGTGGTTTTGGGTTTTGACCCTACGAATGTGTTAAAGATGGTTTTGTGTGGTTTTTGGGCTTGAGACCCAATTGATGGTTTGTTGTGGCTGTGATGGCAAGTGTTGTGACCCCAGTGGAGGGTCAAGTGTTGCAAGGAATAGAGTCCTGCAATGGATTGAATAAAATGGAAAATGGTTTTGAAAATTGGAAAGAGTTTTGGAACACTAATAATGTGTTATGAAAAGAGATTGTGGTTTACGAGCTAGAGACGGTGTAGGCTGAGCCTAGGTTATTGGACCTAGTTGTTCGGGTCACCGCTGGTGTAGGCTGAGCCTGGGTAGTTGTACCTAGTTGTTCAGGTCACCGAGCTCGTAGCGCCGTAGGCTGAGCCTGGGCTTTTGCGCCTAGTTGTTCGGGTCGCCGATGGTGTAGGCTGAGCCTGGGTCATTGAACCTAGTTGTTCGGGTCACCGACTGGGGCGTCTTCAGAGACGTATCTCTGTGCTCCTGTGAGGAACAAGAAAATGTGATGCTTGTTGGCTAGGGCGATGACATCTGCACGGGGAATCTCATCGCGGCAGTGCAGGGAGGTTGGGGAAGGATATCCTCACCTACTGCTTGTGTGCCAGGTTACCTCTGATCAAGGTAACAATAGTAATGAAAGTGGAAATAATTAAGTAAGTGAAATGTGTGTGTGTGGTTAGGATTTGACTTGTGAAATGGTCCTAGAATCCTAGAAAAAGAAAATGATGATGTTTTAACCAGTTGACAGCCAATGTTTGTGTTTGGTTTTAAGCCCAGTGGGGCCTTGTGTTTTAGGCTGGATCTGATTAGATTGTGTGTTTTGAAAGTGTGTTTTGGGAAGGAATCCCCAATATTGAAAAATGGAATTGTTTTGGAAAAGGGAAATGTATTCCAAAAGGGTTTTGATAGGAAAATGGGTTTTTGAAAGAATTTCCACATGTTTTGAGGAAAGGAAGGGATGTGGCTTTTGAAAAAGCCTAACTTGGGATTGAGATCCCAAGTGACGTTTTTTGTAAAGAAAAGAATTTGGTTTTGGGATTGAATTCTCAAGTGATTATTTAATAAAGAAAATGATTTTCAAAGGAGGAAACCAAGTTTTTGCAATGTTAGAGAACCAGTTGCTTTTGGCTTTGCCGAATTTTCTTATGGTTGTGTGTTTTAGGGGCACGTACTGGGTGACTTAGATGTCACTCATGCGTGTTGTTTGGTTTTCAGGCGCAGACCGCATGCAGCCAGGTTCCGGTGCAGGAATTGGAGTTTCTAGCCGCGCATCAAGATCCTAGAGGTGAGCCTTAGTTACAGTTCTATTTGTTCTGTAATTTTGTGTAATTATGCTTGTGATACTGTGTTTTGGTAACGTGCCCGGGTTTGGGGGCGTTACACTACAGTACCACCATAGTCTCAAGGCTCCTACCCCGAACCGCAACTCGGCAACCACAACCAAGGACACATCACCGACATTCCTAGAGGTCTCACTACCTCTATCGGCAAGCCCTAGCCTAAATGTGGCTCCTACAAATCACAAAAATCACTTTTAAAACCATATGCAGTTTTCATTGCAAATCACTTGACAAAACCAGTTTTCATTCAAAAAAATCCCTTTATAAATCTCACACATCATTATTTACATTTATCATCTATGGTTCTCAAAACCATTCGTTCACATTCTCATTCATTCCATGGTTCATCATACCATGTATTCACCCCTCTCATGGGTCCACATTCATTTCCATATATTCCATGTTTAACAATATATGGATAACATTATTAAACAAAATGTTTACATGAAAGATCTTATAAATCATTTTTATGCATTTCACACATTTATCATGTATTTATCCCATTTTATCAACATTTTACAAAATATTTCTCGATATGGTTCTGGGTCCTTATTCGACATACCGAATAGGTTCCCGATCGACTGAAAATCCCTGATTCGATAGCCCAAATCTCTGTCAGTTTTATCAGTTCCCCTACTAGAACGGTCAACTGAGCTTAGCCGATCGTCCGAAATCTCCTGATTCGATCCATCGAAAACCTTCAATCGTCCTAATCAGTTGCTCAAGAGATCTCAACTAGAGCATTTCAGCATATCAAACCTAGTTTGGCATAGCATTTTCTACGATTGTAGAAAACAACCCCCAACCCAAGCTGTCTCTTCTCCCCCAAGTGGAAGTAAGGGGCTGACCTAATAAACCAATCTCATAAATCACAAGTAAATCATGGGTTGTAGACGTCTAAGTCTATTTCAAAACCCCAACAATCCATTCATAAAACCATTAAGCATGCTGTTTTATAGAAAATCACAAATTAAGACATAGAACTTATACGAAGTTACTGTAGCATGCATCCAAAATCATCAACAAAATCCCATGAAATCAATATGAAATTGCATTATCTCATCATAAATATGTTATTCGTCTCATTTCCATCATTTCCCCTATTTAAACTTGATTTTTGCATCATTTAGGTATGATTTATCACAAGAACCCATTAAGCCTTAACTGAGGAACAAGGAAGAGAGGGGAACGTGTACCTTACTCTTGTGAGCTCTGCGCACTTTCGATGTCCTCCAGTGGTGGCAAGCACGTCCTCCCCTCCACCAGCTTAAGGTTCTCCTCCTTTCCCTCACTCGGCACACCTCTGGTCTCCACCGCCACCGACATGTCTGACTTTCCCCTCCATGCACCATCTCCTCCCCATCTTAACCCCTTCGCCACTGCCATTCTAGAATCCTCATTGGTCGTCTCTATCAGCTCCTGCCACAATGGGACAAGACGAGGCAAACCTCCCAAGATAGGGATCATGAGCTTAAGGTGAGACAGAAGGCTCATGGCTAGTAAGGGGGTTGGGTTAGGTTCCTTAACCAAGACCAATTGGGTTTCACCCTCAAGCATGGGTCCCAAGGTGCTCAGAAAGCCAAAAAAATACACAATTAAGGAGACCAAATCACAAAGAGTGACCACAACATCTTATTATCCATTAATAAATCATATTCAATTAATACAACAAATTCCATGGTCTTTCATTAAATGGAAAATCAAGCACAAATGCTAGATCATACCCCCCTTAAAAGAATTTCATCCTAGAAATTCACTAATTAAACAAATAGGGATACTAGCAATGCCGTTTCTCGCTCCCAAGTAGCCTCCTCAACACCATGGTGCTACCATTGAACCATCACAAGAGGTATCACCTTGTTCTTGAGGACCTGTTCCTTTCTATCAAGGATCTGCACAACATCCTCCACCATGGACAAATCCTCCTGTAGCTCTCTCGACTGAACTAAAATCACTTGGGATGCAATGACCAAACACTTCCTCAACATCGAGACGTGAAACACACTGTGCACGCCTGCGAACTCTGGAGGCAAGTCCAACTGATAGGCAACTTCCCTAACCCTTCTGGCTATCCTGTACGGTCCAATGTAGCAAGGAATTAGCTTCCCCTGCTTCCCAAACCTAAATACGCCTTTTGTTGGTGACACCTTCAGGAAAACGAAGTCTCCAACCTCGAACTCCAAAGGTCTACACCTCCGATCAGCATAACTCTTCTGTCTGCTCTATGCAGCTGCCAGTCTCTTTCTGATCAGGTCCACTTTCTTTGCATACTGTTGCACAATCTCTGGCCCCACGAGCTATCTCTCGCCTACTTCATCCCAGTAGGTAAGCATTCTACAAGGTCTGCCATACAATGCCTCATACGGTGTCGTACTTATGTTGGAGTGAAAGTTGTTGTTGTAGGCGAATTCAATCAACGAAAGATGATCTTCCCAGCTCCCTCTAAAATCCAATGTGCAGGCCCTCAACATGTCTTCTAAGGTCTAGATAGTCCTCTCAGTCTGCCTGTCTGTCTGAGGATGGAATGTTGTGCTAAAATGCAGAATGGTGCCAAAAGCCTCTTGCAATGCTCCCTAGAATCTAGACGTAAACCTGGTGTCCCTATCAGACACAATGGACACCTAAACCCCATGTAGTCGGACTATCTCAGCCACATACAACTTTGCCAACTGAGCTAATGGGAGATTCACCCTCATGGGTAAGAAATGTGTTGACTTTGTAAGACGATCCACAATCACCCAGATGGTGTCGTTCTTCCTCCTGGTCTTGGAAAGTCTTGTCACAAAGTCCATTGATACATGCTCTCATTTCCAAACCGGAATATCCAAGGGTTGTAGCATTCCCCCGAGCTTCAAGTGTTCGATTTTGACCATTTGGTAGGTTGCACACCTCATTACATGCTCAGCTATCTCTCTTTTCATTTCAGGCCACAAAAAATTTCTTTCCGAATCTTTGTACATCTTAGTGCTCCCTAGATGAACCGTATACTTAGATCGGTGGGCTTCATCAAGTAGTCTCTGTTTCACTTCCTCGACCTAAAGTACATATAGGCATACATCATATCTGAGTCCACCATTTACACCAACAAAGAAGTGAAGCACCTCTCCCGCCTCTAGTTTTGCCCAAGCTTCCTACACAACGGGGTCTAGTTGCTAAGCGGCCACAATAGTCTCCAATAATCTTGGGCAAATAAACATATTTTCTACCCAAGCTCCAATAGGTCCCTCAGACTATCTCAAAGGTTTGCACCCAACTGAATCTTCTAACATATGCCGTTCCATGATCATCAAGCTGGCCATCATGTGAGTCTTCTCAGAGCACCAGCGACTACATTAGCCTTCCCAGGGTGGTAAGACAAGCTAAAATCATAGTCCTTAAAGTATTCTATCTATCTCCTCTGCCTCATATTCAAATCCTTCTGAGTGAAGATATACTTTAAGCACTCGTGATCTGTAAATACCTCAAACTGCTCACTATATAGGTAATGTCTCCAAATATTCAATGCAAACACCACTGCAGCCTGTAGGATTGAGTGACTTCTCTAAAGGGTCGGTGAATAGGGAATTTTAATTTTAAATATTTACTTTTTCAAATTTAATTATGAGTTAAACAAAATAAGGTGCTTCAATCAATTAAAACTGGCAACAACTACACAATCATATAGATTTGAAAGTAAAACTATTTTCATGCACAAAAAGGGGATGAGAGAAATTGAAGATTTATACAATTTATAGTGGTTCAGCCAAAACTCCGGCCTAGTCCACTCCTCAAGACCCTCTTGAGATTTTCCATTATACTTTTAAAATAATCACTTACTTGTGTTGGCTGTCCCACCAACCCAATCTTTGCTCCTTCCACTTCTCATACCTCGAGAAGCTAGAACCCCTTTTTGTAGCTTTACAACAGATGAATTCCCCTTTCACAGAGCGCTTTTGATTTGAGATTTCGACACCGGGCTTGTAAAGAGAAATGCCAGACATGATTGAGCACAATATTCAAGGGGTACAAGTATGCTGACGTGATGTGCCTATCAAGGCTTATGGGGGTCCTATTTATAGCCAAAGGACCACAAAACGATGTGTCTAACGACCATAAAAACGGTCATTAACGGCAAATCTATCGGTATGCCATTTTGACCTTCGAAATGCCATTTGCGTCTTCAAACTACAACTCTTAGGCAATTCGATATACTGGAATTATTTCGGTATGTCGAAACCTCCTGGTTCGGTATACCGTTTTAGTACGGTATGCCGTTTTGTCTTCAGCTTTATCTCCACATTCTTTTTCGAAGTTTCGTTGCTTGTGTCGATTTTTCTTGATTCGGTATGCCGATTTTCCCTTGGTATTCCATTTTTGATCCTTTCATCTTTGGTTCGGAACACCAATGCTTGTGTCATTTCTTCCTGATTTTGTATACCGATTTGGTTCGATATCCCGAAATAGCTCTTCTTTTATTTTTCAACCAATTTTCTAAGTATAATTTTACATATTCATTTTACAACATATTACGTAGAGTTTGCATGACTCAAGTGATTAAAATTCTTCAATCTTTTTCCTTTCATGAAAATATACACAAACAATTCATTAGTCCAAGTGTTATCATCAAAACATAATGTATTTTTAACATAGTCATCTCCAAATCATGAGTGGGTAATTCCTTTCATGGTTCTTCAGCTGGCGTGAGGCATACACCACAACTCTCCCATGCTGCATCAGTACATACCCTAATCCTATCCCACAAGCATCGTAGTATACTGCAAAGCCTCCACTCCAAAATGGTAGAGTCAAAACCGGAGATGTGACCACCCGAGTCTTCAATTTATTGAAGCCCTCTTCGCATTGCTTGTCCGTGATGAAAGGAACCTACTTTTGTGTCAATCTGGTCAAAGGTGTTGCTATCTTAGAGAAATCATGTATGAATCTTCTATAATAGCTAGCCATGCCCAAGAAACTTCTGATCTCTGTCACTATTTTGGGTCTGGCCCAACTACTGATTGCTTCAACTTTGGTTGGGTCCACTTTGATGCCCTTGCCTAAAATAATGTGGCCAAGGAATGTGACCTCTTCCAACCAAAACTCACACTTCAAGAACTCTGCATAAAGTTGGTGCTGCCTCAAAGTCTTTAGCACGATTCTCAAATGTGTCTAGTGAGTTTGCACATCAGGGGAATATACCAGCACATCATCAACAAATTGATCTCGGTAAGGTTTGAACACCCAGTTCATCAGATCCATGAAAGTGGTTGGTGCATTCGTCAACCCGAACGGCATAACCAAAAGCTCATAATGGCCACATTGAGTACGAAAGTTGTCTTATGCACATCAGTTTCCCGAATCCGTAGCTGATGATACTTTGATCTCAAATCAATCTTTGAGAAGAATGAAGCCCCTTGAAGCTGATCAAACAAGTCATTAATCCTAGGCGGAGGATATTTATTCTTGACTGTAATCTGGTTCAACATCCGATAATCAATACAGAGATGGAGTGAACCATCCTTCTTCTTGACAAACAGTACGAGTGCACCCTAAGGTGACACACTCATCCTAATAAATCCTCTGTCCAACAACTCTTGAAGCTAATTCCTAAGCTCCCACAATTCCACTGGTGCCATCTGATAAGGAGCCTTCAAAATAGAACTAGATCTTGGTACCAAGTCAACCTGGAACTCAACTTCCCAGTGTGGTGGCATTCCAGGCAAGTCCTCTGGAAAAACATCAAGATATTCTTGAACTACGGGTATATCTTGTATCCTAAGAGCAAAAGAAGAAGACATCG
>JAMKQA010005690.1:0-13795 GCA_024699735.1 Posidonia australis
CTTCGGATTTCCTTGGGCAGGAAATCCCGTGCTTTGACCTGTTGGACTTCGGGTGTCAGGGTCTCAGCCTCTTCTTCGGATTTCCTTGGGCAGGAAATCCATCTGTGTGACCTTCTGACCGGGCGGCCAATTTCATTGCATGGAGAGTTGAGGATTATCTTCAGAATTACAAGATTACGCATCATAGATCCTCCCCTTATCGGCCACTGATGAATGGAGCAGTGGAGTCGGCCAATAACAATCTGATAAAGATCTTGAAAAAGATGGCTGAGACCCACAAGGACTGGCATGAGAAGCTGCCTTATGCATTGTGGGCTTACAGGACCTCGGTCCAGACATCGACAGGAGCAACACTGTATTCTCTGGTATATGGTATGGAAGCGGTCCTTCCTTTCGAAGTAGAGATTCTGTCATTGAGAATTTTGAAGGAAGCAGAATTAGATGAGGTAGAATGGATTCAAGATCGCTGTGTTCAGTTAGACTTGATTGATGAATGTAGACTGCAAGCCTTACACCATGCCCAATGCTATCAGAAGCGAGTGGCCCGAGCATATCTGAAGAAGGTCCGGCCCCGAAGTCTTAAGCCAGGCGATTTAGTTTTACGAACCATTCATTTGCCCGATGCCCGAGGAAAATTCAGGCCCAATTGGCATGGACCATTCATAGTAAAAGAGGTCCTGTCAAGAGGTGCAATCATTCTTGAAGACATCGATTGTGGGGCGCAAATAGAGCCTGTAAACACCTCCTATCTGAAGAAGTATTATCAATGATCCCCAGTCAATTTCAAGCCTTGCACTGTGAACCCTGCATCTCTATGTTTTTGCATCCGCATGTTAGTACTTTAGGCTATTGCATCCCAACATAACATAAATCATATTCTGTACTGCATCCTAATTAAGCATCATCATTGCCCAATGAGGAAAATCGGAAGCTAGCCTGCTTAGGAAGAGTTTGGTCCTCCTCACGTGTTACTACCCATGTGACTTAGGGAGTGAGGGAGTGATTATTCAGGGAACATGGATGAAATGTGCAAATTCCCAAGGGACCTATGCCTCCAGAGGGAGGGAAAAATGATAGGTTGTGAGAGAGGGGGAACAATAAAGAAAAAAAAATACAGTGTTCGGAGCACAAAAAAAATAAGAAGACAGAAGTTGTAGAAAGAAGTCAGCTCCAATGAGAGAGGTATATAGGACGACTCTATCCCTATCACATAACTTGGACAGGAGTTGAAGCATACACCAACAAAGCTTACATTTAGAAAGGGACTAGCCACCCCTTTAGCCAAAAGACTAGCAACCACCTTCTCAGCTTAGGTGTTTATTACCTCCAAGTAGGGGTAGGGTCAACCATTATGCCTTTGAGGGCGTAAAAGAAATGTGAATTGTTAAAAGAGTAGGTGTAGGGCCCTAGGAGTTTGGCACAAGGTCCATGATCTCCAAAAGAGAGCTACAAATAAACCTAAGTGTTTAGGTTAGTGCCATGTGAGTTGGGGGCATTTTCATTTCTTATGGCAGGCAATACAAGCTTCCTTGGCACTGAGGGCACCAACGTCTATAAATCATACATCAATCTTGCCTCTGCATTGTATTCAACATTTAGTTTTTAAATCACACATATATGCATCACTTTGCAAGGCATTTGTCCATATTCCAACCAGGGGCATGTCAGCTACCTTTTTGAGTTGTAATATTAGCAAATGGGAATTCTGACTAGGGGCATGGTAGTCGCTTCTTCGATTGGAGGAGATCCTTGACTAGGGGCATGCCAGCTGCCATTCTAAGTCAATGGGACAGTGCTATAAGAAATGTGTGGGCAAGGGCAAGCAATACAAGAGTCAGGATGATACAAAAGCAAGCAAATTTTTATTTTATTCCAGCTCATCACTTATACAAGTTTTGCTCATCCGACAATAGTGGACTAGATGATCTCAATCGACTCTAGGTCTCATTGAGCTGCCAGCCTCTGTAAAGCAAGTGCCACTAGGAGGAATTTCACTTATAGGCCATGTTTCTCGTATTTTAGCTTCATACTCTGTTGTGCAGTCTGAACCCTCAATAATAGTAAGATCAGAGGATTGAATGCCGACATGCGTCATGCGGGCTAGTTCTGAGGTTGTCACATCAGAGTCACAAATATATTTCTTGTAGCAATCAGGGATGGGACTTTGCCCAATTGAGTCCTCGCAAAATCCAAATTGGCGAAGAACATGAGCAGGATGATATTCCACACCGCCCGTTAGCCCTGGAAGGGCAACAAGTCGCATGTCCCTATCATTGAAGTAGACAGTAAAGGATTTTGGGGATGAGAACAGAATGCGCCAAACTACAGTGTCCTTGGTGAGATTCCGCAGTCTGTCGTACAGCTCATGAACGCTTGGAAGGGTCCGTGAATGGTTGGTACGGCTATAGGTTTCAAATGCCGAATGCTGACGGCATAGGACTTCCATTCCCATATGGGCAGCAAACCAAACCTAGCAGGAGAAAGCGGAGCATGATTAGATAAAACACAGTAGAACGTTGAAATAACATGGTTTACTCACTTGCACTAGAGCACCGCAGCCATAAAAATGCCTGGAACGCTTCAGTGCCCGATCCAAGCCGACATAGGTCTCTGCCAGAAGAATGGGGGCAAGATCAATATGGCGAGTAACCATTGCCAACGCTATTTCTGCCACTTCGATAGCCACTGTCATCTGGCCATGACTAAAAATGAGTTCTCCCAGAAAGCGTACCACAAAGCCATGAAGCCACAAGCTGCCCAAGGAGGAACGGTTGTTGATAATCTTATCAAAATAACCCAAGCGTAGCATGGTAGCCGATCCATCCTTACAAATGAGGCTCTTCTCGCAAGAACTTTGGGATAAACCAGTCAGTTGGCTTAGGACCGAAGCATAACTATTACGGTGCATAAAGACAGGCGAAGACATATACGGTGACAAGCTGCATATCCGTCTGACTTCTTCCAAGGTCAGAGTTAGTTCCGTCTGGCCTAAGCGAAATACATGGAAAGCCGGTTTCCAGAATCTAGCTACAGCACACAGCAAATGCCAGTTTACTTCCACCTTAGCAATGTCCAGTAATGTGGAAGATATGCCCCAAATCCGCAACTGCTCATGATATGCAACAGTCAATGCATCAATCCAGGCTCGCAAAACATCAGAGCAGTGCTTTGGTGTCACCATGGTGGGGAAGCCCTGTGGAAATGAACTTGGGTCAGATATGGCAAGAAGGAAGCAAAATCACACTTGAGGATGAACGAAAGCAGCTTGGCACAAGCTTGGGGGCAAACAGAATAATCTGGCAAAATATAATCTCAAGGTAGAAAAAAGAGTACGTAAAGATTGTAAATCAAGAAGAAGGTTGGTAGGACAAGATAATATGCATCAGAGAATAATTTATTTTGTTGCAAATCTATAGTGTAATGGGTCTTCAGCTTAAGAGATGTGCATAAAGCCCAAGAATGCAAGAAGAACAAAATATCTTTGCAAAATAGGAGGAGAAGCTACACATCCCTTCATCTACATAGCAAGACGTGAGGGAATATAAGCAAGAAAATCAGCAAGGAAACATATACACATGTAGAAACTCATCTCAAGAAGAGGGATCACATACGATTGTGTTGGGGATGAAAGCAAAGTCGGTGCCAAGAAGAATAAAAGGGATTAGACTTGTGAATGTTTCTGCAGTATAGATAGCAGCGGAGTTCGCTAGAAATGTGAATTTATATAGGGAAAAGACATAGGGTCGCAGCAGAAAAGGAAGGCAAATTGGCCATTTTGAGAGGAGCACCTCAGTGGCGCACTTATGGGGCGCACCTGGGAGGTGCACCACCCTGGCAAAAATTCGGCAGAACCTCCCCTAAAATTTGAATCTCGCCCAAATCGGCGCCAGTTCTTAAACCTGCATAGAACATTTATCTTTCATGCACATACAAATACCCCAAGAAGAGGGTTGCATCTGAAAGTCAGATTGGCATTCAAGAAATTTTCGAAGATACATGGTTCAAGATACAATTTTAATAGTTATACAAAAATTGGCAAATAACAAAGAAGAAGACAGCTACTCCTCGTCTGACTCTTCCTCATCGGACGATGCCTCTTGGAAACTCTTTGCTAGAAGTCGGGCTCCTCGCCAAGTGATCCGGCATAACTACTGAGTAGCAGCAGCAGCTTGGGAGCGGGCAGCAGAACTTTGAACCCTCTGTGAAGCCTCTGTGTCAGAGCGATCCTCCTCAGATGCTTCCATGGTAAACTCTCCGCTACATGCCGCATTCACTTCATGGGTTGGATAATCTTGCTGTCAAAAAAGAATGTCAGATTTGTATCAGTGGCCAGTATAATGTAAAAGGAAGTTCTAGTATAAATAAAAAGGAAAAATACCCAGATGATGTTGCCCAGCGCAATTCCTGCAAATTTGCAAATATATCAGGCAGGCATGTAATGAAAATGGTAATTTACAAAAGTAAAGACATACTCTTTTTCGCCTGATGTCCTCGTAAAAAGAGGCGAATTGCTCCTCGAAGCCCTGTGAATTGAAACAAATGTCAGATTTATCCGTTTGTATGAAAAGAAATTTTCAAGCGGAAATTACAACAATTTACCTTGGCCCAGTCGGAAGCATACCACATTCCGCGTTGACTGTCACGCATGGCCTCCTCAAAGAGATAAGGGTTCCCAACCTGTCTGTACCAAGCTAGGTAGTCCGTGTAGTTGACTTCTCGAAGAACGTGTCTGTCCTAAGAAGCCACAGCAGCAGCATGCCGACTCCGAGCCACAGCACGAGACAGGACTGGAAGGTCCATGTCAGAAGGAGGAGGGGCAGGAATGCGAAACTCGTTCAGGAATTGATCTCTCACGCGCCTCAGGAGGAAATACGCCGACTTCTTCATGCAGTAGAATTTTACCTGCTTGTCCCTCAAAATGCGGCAAGAGTTCATAGGTGCCCAGTTAAAGCCATCATATCTGGAGAACGGGCATAGGTGAACCTATTGCAAGAATAGACAAATGTAGACAACACAGGCAATGCAGACATACAGAAACTGAATCCAAAGCGTGAAAACTTACATCCTCGAGCTCTACCAAGTTTAGCAGATACCGGTAAGACTCGTAGCTATAAACCCCTACAGCAGCCCGGTGGTGAAGCTCGACCCACTGGCGAGGGAGAGGAAGAAGCTCATCACGAAGGCGGCCAAAGCTATGCCCCCATGTAATGTGCTCCATAATCCAGTACTAGCAATGGCAAGCAAAGAGACAGTTAATCAGATCTCATCAAAAGGGAATTATTTTGCAAAAAGAAAAAAGAAATACTTACTGTCAGTAGGGGATACAATCCCACATAAGAATGGTGCCCTAGCTTGGCTACATTGTCATGCCCCCAAATCAACCAAGTATAGCTGGTGCCAACCCAATCGTAATGATCCAAATACTCCAAGTTGGTTAGGTATGCTAACCAATTTGCATGGATGCAATAAGCCGAAGAGTCGCAGAAGACCATTGCAAGCAAATCCAGTAGAAAGTGCCTCAATACAAAATCTGCCTCGTCGCTATCCGCTCAGGGTTGGGCCAGAACTGGTCCCACTCTCTCAGCCACCCCACTGTAATCATGTGTTTCCCCCTAGGTGGTTTAGGAGGAACACGACCTAAATGTGCAGGTGCCAGGTACATACCGTGGGTAGTCTCGCCTATGATCGGCTCGTCGCCGAAGGGGAGACCCATAAGTAGGGCCCACTGATCGGGCAAAACACTCAACTCTCCGAATGGGAAGTGGAAAGTATGTGTCTCGAATCTCCACCTCTCCACTAGAGCTCAGAAGAAGTTATAATTGCCGTGGATTACTGGTATGCGAAGTAAGCCGCCAAACGAGGACCGGTGGAGCAGAAAATCCTGCAAGAATTCTGGAAGGCAATGAAAGTGATCGAGCATGGAGGCCCAGTGACACTGCATGACCTGGCTAGCATCGTCGGCCTAAAAATGGCAAAGAACAGAATAAATGCAAAGTTAGAAGGCAAATTATCATAATCAAGGCATGTTAAGGCAAGATAATTACCCCAAAGTCGGGGCTCTCGCAAATATGATCGCCACTAAGTAGTCGCCCTATAAAGTTGCCAGACTCCTGAAAGTACATTTATTAAAGAAATGACAGATTTGTATGCAAATTGTTTCCAGTTAGGCATACCTCGATAGGGACGGCAGGAGTCGAGCTACTAGAGGCCCGTGACCTCGAGGAGCTACCTCGCCGTCGGGGACGAGAACTAGAAGGCGTGTCCCGGGAAGGCTGTGGGGTTCCCTCCTCGGGAGCTGGGTCATCCTGCAAAAAGGGTAAAGGCCAAACCAAGAGTTAAACAGTAGCAGCATGCGTGGCAAATATTTAAGCATAATAGAGCCCAAGTCGAAGTCAGACATGGCATTACATTCATTAGCAAAATAGAAAAGGCATAGCATTTAAAGTAAAGCACAATGGCACATGATGACAGAAATATAGATAAAGTAGGCATGTAGTTACAGCTCAGCATTATAGAAAAGAGCTTAACATTAAGCAAGTGATTACATGAAAATATAAGAGTTATGGGAGTTATTGTTGTTTTGGCAATATTGATGTTCTTGCTATTTGTATTTACAAGGTGGGACATGCAACTATTGGTATAAAGGACTGAACATGAAACATACTGTGCCCGCGTGTGCTATTAATTTCAACAGATAATTGATTTAAAGTGGCCAATACGGATTCAATGCAATTTATGATATGGAATCACATTTCCAATGGCAAAGAGAAGTAGCATAGCATTCAGTCAAAAATAATATATATATGGCATGGATAACAGCAAACTCTTTCATTCAAACCTTGAATCACCACGACAACCCACCAAAAACCCCTCACCGCCATGAAAACCCTCTGACCACCACGGCTAGCCCAACTACCAATCATCACGGCCAACCCACCTTCACTGCACAACCCAAAAAAAAAACCATCACCACCACACGGCCAACTCACCTCCCACTCCACGACAACCCACCAAAAACCCGACACCACCACACAGCCAGCCCACCACCATAACCACCGCAACCCCTTTCGCCGGAACGGCCACTGATCCCCTCAACCCACTACTACCATCGGCAGTTTCACCCGCCAAACCAAAAAAACCAGCACCACCACCTGCCAGAACCCACCTCCCACCGAGCTACTCCGGTGCCTACCCACTACACGGCCACTCCACCTCCACCACCGACAACCAGAACCACCAACCTGCCACCACCGCACGGCCACCCTGCAACCACAGACTGCCGAAATCACCCGTGCCCGCCGGAACCCATGAGCTGCCGGCCATCCAAACAAGAAGCAAACAAAGGAATGCAAGCCCAAGCATAAAATGAATAAAAGAGGAGATCAAGGGAGTTACCTTCGTCGAGGAGCCTCTGTCCAGCCAATCTTGAAGGGTGCAGTCCATGCCGCTGCCGATCAGCACTTCCGCCGCACCACATCGACGCACCGAACCACTGCACAGATCGCGAGCACTTCGTCGCCGCACCAACACGGGCACCACCGCTGGCCTTGAAGAGATGAGAGGGAGAGATTGGGGCTTTCCTTGAGGAGAAGAGATGGAGATAAGAGAGGGAGAAGAAGGGGGTTTCATTTGGAGGAAAGGATGAAATAAAGAGGAAGAAGAAGAGGCACGCGTATTAAGGAAGGATTAAATGAAGAGAAAAATTTATAAATGTGAATGAGTAAGTATGTTGCTTTTGAAAGAAAAGGAAATCAAATAAATAAAGACAAAACAGTGAAGAAGAGCCATGTAGCATAAGCTCAATTGCAATCCCAAGAAGCAAGAAGAAATACATAATGTGCCTTGGCAGTTATGACAGTTATCCAGTGGGACCCTCTTGTAAATAATTTAATAGTCGAGGTTCAAAATGCAAAATGGCAGTGAAAATTGCATTTCAGCCCCTAGAACTTCACAGCTTGCACTTCAAGAGTAGAATATATGATGTCAAGAAAAGCCAGCACATGGCCCGTGAAAATGCACCAGATGGGGTAATTTGTAGAAAACCCCCTACATTTCTTAAATTTGCAAAATAGTCCACAAAGGATGTGGGAAGTTTCGTGTGAAGCAGACATTTGTTGATATACAACAGAATATCGAATATCACAGCACAGTGGCAATACAACAATCAGAAAGTTGTCATGATTGGGAAATTTGCAATAAAGCCCTCAAGTTTTGGGAAATTGCAAATAAGCCCTCACCTTTTGCAAAATCCTCAAATAATGCCACATTAGATCGAAAACTCCAGCAAGGTTCCTTCAGAGGAGATTGTACATGCATCTCAGCAAGAACGCCAGTTTCTGTGCCATAGCATCAGTAGCAAGCACATTTACAGTTTTGCCCTTCGGAGCACAATTACAGCCAATTTCCTTCCTAGAGGACAATCCAGGGATTATCACTTTTTGTTTTTCCGGATTCTCCTTCCAGGCGGATGAGATCCTTTGACCCCTTCTTATTGGATTTTCGTGGGCGCGAAATCCTTTTCTTTAGCTTCAGACAGGGCGGTCAGAGTCGGCTTTAGACCAGGCAGTCAAGGTCTTGCCTTTCTCCTTGGATTTTCGTAGGCGCGAAATCCAGCGATTGACCTTTTGACCAGGCAGTCAGGGTCCCTTTCCTGGGATTTTCGCAGGCGCGAAATCCAACTATTTGACCCTTTGACTAGGAGGTCAAGGTCATTCCTTTTCCTTGGATTTTCACAGGCGCGAAATCCAGCTGTTGGCCTTTTGACCGGGCGGTCAAGGTCATATCCTTTTCCTTGGATTTTTGCGAGCGCGAAATCCAGCTGTTTGACTTTTGAACCGGGCAGTCAAGGTCCTTATCCCTTTCTTTTTGGTTTTTTGCGGGCGCGAGATCCTTTTCCTTGGCTTTTGACCAGGCAATCAAGGTCATATTCCCTTCCTTGGATTTTCGCGGGCGCGAAATCCAGTTGTTCGACCTTTTGACTGGGCAGTTGAGGTCCTTATCGTGTTCCTTGGATTTTCGCAAGCGCGAAATCCTTTTGCTTGACCTTTGACCGGGCGGTCAAGGTCCTTCTCCTTTCCCTTGGATTTTCGCAGGTGCGAAATCCCTTTGCTTGCCCTTGGTCCGTGCGGACAGGGTTCTCTTTCTTGTTTGACAAATAGTATGTTTGTCATGCCCCTTTTCTTTGGGCTGGTATCCCCAACTACTCGGTTGACAACCGTCATGCTATCTGGCGGTCGGGTTGATGAGACTTAGATGGCTTGTCAT
Source organism: Posidonia australis (assembly GCA_024699735.1). Lineage (NCBI taxonomy): Eukaryota > Viridiplantae > Streptophyta > Magnoliopsida > Alismatales > Posidoniaceae > Posidonia > Posidonia australis. The sequence continues at coordinate 9,265 of JAMKQA010005690.1, forward strand.
ATCCCACCTCTTCAGGTTGATAACCTCAAAAAATCCAACTGATGAGTCCGACAACTTATCATTTTCCTGCCAGTGGTTCCCTTTATGCGCTGAATTTCTTTGCTTTTTGCCATTTTACTTTAGCATTAGCAATAGCATTGCATCGCCTTACAAGCACTTATTACTTGTATTATCAATGTTAGCATCAAGCATCGGCTCTTGCATTTGCATCTTGCATTGGCATCACGCATTTCCAGCATTTAGATCAGCAATCGCATGCATTTTGCATTCTCATTTGGCAACAAGTCATGACTTTCGGTGCATCCATCGGATAAGTGACATAATGCCTTCAGCAAACACCATTCTGCTGCAACCTCAAAATGGGGGTATCTTGTCAACCCTGAGCATCGGTCTCGGTTCCCTCCGTCCCTCGACCTCGCTCAGGGAGGGGCATCTATTGACACCCCGATTTTGAGGTGGCTCATAGGTAAACTCTCCAAATGTTGCTTTGGATGCGGGAAGCTCAAACCACTTTTGAATCCTATTCGACATTTTTGACAGTAGTCAAAGATCCTCGCACAAACCGACCACAAGCCTATGGCCCAATTAGCAATTCAGGTAGCTAGTGGGGAGCACCAATGTGGAGCACCTGATTGGAGCACCGAGTAGGAGAACTATAGTGGCACATCTAGCGGGAGCACCAAGGTGGCGCACCTATCTGGAGCACCATCCTGGCGCACTAAGCTGGCGCACAACCACTTTTCAGGGTGCTGACTACTGGCTTTCCATCTCCCGTACTTGTAACCCTCACCAGCGGATATTCCCTGCGAATCTACACCAGGCTCTTCATTTGCGAGGCTGTCTGTATCCCATGGGAGTTACCCTTGTCGAACTCTATAAAAAGACCTCCATTGGCAACCATTTGGCACATTTCGTTAATCCTGAGCAAGCTATCCACTTACTCCAGCAAGTCTCTCTCGTTTTCATGAGGATATCCTGGCCTTCTAGAGCATCTCCAGCCCCTCCAAAGAAACAAGGAAGTATTATCTTGAGTTTTCTAAGAAGGAACACCGTGGGCAAGGTAGGCTCACCTCCCTTCTTTTACTTTTAATCCTAGTTTTTGCACTGAATAAAGCATGTCATGAACTTCATAGATAATCTGATTTTATGCTGCAAACTTGCCTTTCATCTCTGTTTCTTTCACATAGAGAATCATGATTCATGCACTCATATGCTAGGAAATCAGTAACCAATATGCCTTCTATGTGTTTACCAATTGCATGAGATTATTGACCTTATTAACTCATATATATTCTTTAGAATCCTATGCATGTATGCAGTCATCAACCTATGATTTGGCATGATTTGAAACTAGTGATAAAAGACTTTCATTTGTTTGTGTCTCATCATGTTTCAGCCTTTTATCATCTGTATAACTAATCCGAGCTAAGGAAAAAATCATTGATCTCTGAAATCTGGACCAAATTCTGAATCAGACTGTAGTCTGATTCAGGGTTTCTAGGGAGAACTACTCTGGCACACGAAAGTGGCACACCAGAGTGGCTCACCTTACCAAAGCACCATTCTGGCGCACCAGTCTGGTCAGAGAGTAAATCACCCTGTTTGCATCATACTCTGCATGGTTTCCCAGATGTTTTTGACTCTGATTTTCCTGGTGTTGATTCTCTGATATTATATGTCTTTGCATGCATGTTTTCAACTTAAGATGATACTGTTTTTAAGACTTTTGCACTTTGCATATTTGGCTCATCGCTGAAATCTAGTAGGTTGATTGCCCCATGAACTCCTATATGGAGATCCTTATGCATCAGTCCATGATCCAGATAGTATGGCTGATTCTTGTTGTCTTTGTTTAGCATAAAAAGGGTGTGATCTTGTGTGAGGCATATCGTCTTTGAGCACAAGATCCATGTTATCTTTTCATGCTTGGATTTTCATAAATATTTAAGTTGCATTTTTGAGTTTGCAAGGACTTTGCATTGTATGATATTCTGGAATCCATCATGTTACATGACATTGCACTGCATGGCATTCTGATTTTTTTCCCTAGCACATTTTCCTGCACCAAGTAGAGCACATAGGTCGCGCACCAGACTAGAGCACCAGTCTAGCGCACCACACAGGCGCGCCACCCTGTTATCTAGTAGCACACAACAGTTTTTTCGCATGGTTTTTAGCATGTTTTCCCGTATGGAATTGCTTTTGGTTTTCTCTGCTTGTCTTCCTCGATATATCAGGAAGACCCTATTCTATTTTTAGCCCTTTCCATGCATGGTAGATCATGTTTTGCATATAGTAAAGCAAGGATTAAAATCACTTGAAGTTCATAGATCTTTGATCTTATTTACGCAATATCCTTGCATCAATGCTTGACCCGTGATACGAGTGATCCTTCTAAGCATAAGGACACACCCCACATCCCATGCACTCCTATTTAGCATAAGACACCACTCACTTAGCATTGCATGGCATATCGCCCTCGGGCGTACAGAAAAGGCTGAAAGCCAACATTTCATATAAGTAAATGAGAAACCCATAGAAAGACCGATTTTTCGGGCACACGAGGGTGCCTAATACCTTCCTCGTGCGTAACAGGGATCCTTGCCCATTTCTGGTTTATGAAGACCTTTCCATTGGCTTTATTGCATGATTTGAATGTTTTAAGTGGTTTTCCTCGTCTTCCGTTTTTAAATAGACTAGGTTGCGACTCCTGCATTTTATCATTATTTTTATTGATTTGCCGTGACTTTGCCGATCCTCGTGTATTTGGCCATTCGCGCCAATCCTGAGGTTGTCGCAAGCATGGTTACACAACCTAAGTGATAGTTTAGGTTACCGACCTAAGTAATAGTTTAGGTTATTTGCTTCAATGATAGTTTAGGTTATCAGCCTTAGTAATGGGGAGGAGCATGAAGTGAACAAGATTTCATTAATCCGAAGTAGGGAGCTAGAAGCTAATAAAGGGGTTGGTGGATTCAAAAGTTACACTTGGAATGGAGAAAGATAACACCACAGAGCAGCTGACATGCCCATGGTATCAAAGAATGATACTAGAACAGGGATGAGGGCAAGTTTGGAGATACCAGGGTAAAAAGAGATGCCCCTGGTATCGAGAGGAGCTACCACGAGAGAATGGAGGAAAATGAGTGCGGGGGACCAAACCGGTTCATTTGGCCAGGCAAAGCTTGCTAAGGTCGGACCTCGTCTTATGAGTGCACTATGGATCACAGCAACTGTGAGGTGTGATTTGATGCTTGTAGAAGCACTAGATACTGTTGTGCAAAGACTGTGATGTTGGACTTTAAGTGCTTGCTGAATGCAACTAAGGTTGATGCCTTGCATGCATTTGTTGTTGTGTTGGTCTTGGCCAGAGGGTAGTTGACATGCTCCTGGTGGGTGACTATTGAGCGTAGAGCTTTGATTGCGATGCATTTGCTGCTTGAAAGTATTGCAACGTGGTGTGCTCTGGCCAAAGGAACACTGACATGCGAGCTACAACGGATTGATGCGAGTTGGACGAGAGGGCAGCTGACATGCCCTTGGTTCAAGGTGACAAGTTGAGAGAACTTGACCCAGAGTGTGGCTAATAGGCTCTTGGTCGAAGTACTATCCTGGTAACATCCGAACAAGAATAGTTGGCATGCTCTTGGTCGAACGTGGGAGGCTCCAACCATAAGGTAGCTAACATGTCCCTAGTTAATGGCTGCATGACTTGCAAAGTCGAATGCGAAAGAGATGACTCACTATACCTATGTATGCATGTTGATGCCTTTTCCCATTTCTTATTTGCTACCCTCAATGTCAGGAAAGTTTTCAATGTTTACCATGAAGGAAGGATTTGCTCTCTACTCACTGTACTCTACCTGAATGTCCTAATTTGTCAGTGGCACTCTAGAATAGGTGAGGTTGTGGTTAATTGGTGGTGTAGGGGAGAATTGCTCTATACCGAAACCTCCCTTGGGTCCTACACCTACTCTTTTCTTGATACTCTTTTCTTTTACTCCCTCATAGGCTTGTAGGGTCGCTCTATCCTTTGCTTGGGGGTAATAGGTATCTAGATGGTGGCTAAGGCTGCTTGATTTTAGGGAGAAGGGGTGGTTTGTCCCTTCTAGCTGTGTGGGCTCTCTAGGTACGTATTGCAACTCCTCCCTAAGATATGTGATGGAGGTAGAGTTACTCTACTCGCCTTTCTCTTTAGGGCTAGCTTCTTTCTGTGTCTTCTGTCTTTCAATTTCTTTTCATGCCCTTACACATATATATTTTTTGCTCACCCTCTCGCTCTCGTCCTAACATTTTATCTCCCTCTTGAGGTGTAGGTCCTTTAGGGGGCTTGGGTACTTTGCATTGTTCACATTGGATAGTGGCTCCCTCACTTATCTAGGAAACTCAAGTAGTGTCGACTGAGGAGAACAACCCCTTCCTAGGCAAGCTAGCTTTCCATGGTTTTCATTACTAGGCTATGATTATGCTGATGCTAGAGATGCTTATGCTTGTGCGTGCGTTTATTTACTATAATGCAAAGGACAAATGC
>JAMKQA010005691.1:0-14851 GCA_024699735.1 Posidonia australis
TGAAAAGCCAACATTTCATAGGTGAAATCAAGGAAGACCGATTTTATCGGGCGTACGAGGGTGCCTAACACCTTCCTCGTGCATAACAGGGATCCTTACCCGCATTCTGGTTTTATTTCGTAGACTTGTCTTTTTTTTGTTTTGCATGATTTTTCATGTATATGGTTTTCCTTGTCTTCCATAATAGATTAGGTGGCGACTCCTTTTGTTTTGCTTTTTTCCGACGTGATTTTGCCGTCGGATTTCGCATTCTTTCGCGGAATCTCCTCGCCGGCGTGGTTACAATATCTCAAAATTTTTATTTGGAATTGAAGAAATAGACACAATATATGTTGATGTATGCTAAGGCTAGGGGCGGATGCCTCATACTATTTTTTGAAAAATATGAGGATAATATACAAATTACCCAGTTAAAATGCAATTCACCCCACAAAATGCCTCACCCCAGCATAGCACCATGGCAGCCCTAATATAAGTATGAGACTTGCTCAGCTGCTCCACTACCAAACATAGCTCCTTTTATGAATCTACTAGACCACAACCCAAACCTCCTCTTTTACTTGCCCATCTCTAGCACCATCGTCCAATCCACCACTAGCACCACCATCATCGCCATGCCTAGCACCAAGTCCTACCTGAAATGTGAGCCTCCTCCATGTCCTCTCTCTGAGTTTCCAATGTGATTCTCTAGTCTACTCTATATCTTACTTTTTATGCCTTTCATATTTTCATCTACAATATAATTTCATAATGTTGTAGTTTTTTTAATCCTTTTATATGTCTTTTTCTAGCAGTTGTGTTATTATAGTATTATGGCATTTGAATTGCTTCTCTTGGATTTTTGAACTAATTGGGAAAAATCAGATCATCAATTGTAACACTTGAATTTTCATCTTCATTAAACGACAAACAGTAAGGAGGTACGTATCTATGCACATTCGATGATATGTGTAATGTGTTTTATTTAAAAAAATTATTTATTTAATTTTCTCTTTTTTATTTATATGTAGTTATATTTTACAATTAGTTATAGACAAGTATTTAATTAAAAGATTTAAAAAAAGAACTTCCGAGCAATCATCAGTTGGAGACAAACTCATGAATAATGAGACACTTTCTTTGAGGTCGAAGAAAGTGTCTTTGGAATTTAATCAAAAAGAATTGATTTCAAATCTTGGTTTGAGACTACTGATGGGCAGTTATGATGTGAATGAGTATAACAAAATTAGACCTGCATATCTAAGTAAACATCTATGTCAATCAAAATGTCATACATTTCTATACACAGACTTTGATAGGAAGTATCGTTGTTTCAATTGTGCTTGGTTTAGTGAGTAGAATGGTTAGAGTATAGTGTAGAGAAGGAAGATGCATTTTTTTTGTACTACTATCTCATTCCTAAAGATGGCATTGATGGAACTTTCTTAACATAAAGATTTACATACTAAAAAGATATGAAAGAATGGATAACCATTAAAGTTTACATGATAGCCATCATAATGTTGCTAAACAAAAGTGTAATACATTAAAGACCAAAAGGCAACAAATTGCAGTTTCATATTCTAAACAATCAGATGAAATTCAAAAAGAATATCTTACTTGCTTACAAGTGTCAGTAGATTGTGTAAGGTGTCTTTTACACCAAGAATTATCTTTTTGAGATCATGATGAATCTAATGAATCTGCCAACCAACGTAACTTTCTTGAATATTTAAAGTTCCTAGCAAATCATAATGAAGACATTGGAAAAGTTGTGTTGAAAAATGTTCTAGAAAATTTGAAACTTACATCACCTTTTATTAAAAAATTTAATGTCAATGCTATTGCAAGTGAAATTATTGAGGAAATTGTAAAAAATATTAGAGACAATGGTTTGTTTACTATTTTCATGAACAAGTCTCATAATATATTTATAAAGAAATAGATGCCTGTGGTACTAAGTGTAGACACCTCAAATTGGCAGCCACTCGCAGATGGATCTCTTCAGCAAAGTTTCCTCCAATAGTGATGAGGTGCATCCCAATATAAAAGCTCATTTCACCCTCCAAGCTAGTCCAAAGCCATAGCCAATCCACCAAAACAAGCCCACAATTCCAGAAACAAACCCAATAGCAAGCCAAGCACACCAGGTAGGCACACCATTTGGGCAAACGATCCAGGCGCACTTGGGTGGCGCACATCATTGGCGCATCACCCCTTTTTCAATGAGCTCAGATTGTCATGCAGCCATTACACCTCCACGACAATTGGCATTTGCGTCAATTGGGCTTTGCCTCCACATCGGTCGAGCTCTGTGACGCTTGGTTTCCTAGCCTTAGAAGCCATTTCCCATGCGAAAAGAGAGTGGGCCGGGCATTTTTTGAGAAACCACCACTACACGTTGTTGTTCAGATTCTCCAGCAAAGCCTTCCCTCTTGTCGTGAATCCTCCGCCCTTTGGCCACAACCATTGCACCGCCTCCAACTAGCCATCATACCCCAGCACCATCATGCTTCTCTAGCCGACCATTTTCCACCACCATGGAGCACCCATTTTACTCTCTCCGACGTAGCCTTCCTTGCCACCGAAACAACCCCATTCTGCCATCCAAAACTACATTCCAGCCACACCCAAGCTACCACAACATCCTTGCAAACCTCCTCCATTCGCCTTCGTCACCTCCAAGCACTACCAGACCGTCGTGAGCCACCTGTCGAAGGGACAACCCACCACGTCCGCAAGTATGCCACCTCCATAATGTATGTGTAGCTGCTCGATTTCCCTTCATATTTTCGTTGTTTTATCAATGTCGTGTTGCATGTTTTCATTTGCCCAATTCATACATGTTTATTTTCATGCATTTATGCCATTTCCCACCACGAGTGATGGGTATACACCACTCGTGTTTGGCCAATAGCCGAAGCACAAGGCCGGCGTGCCCAGAGGCACCATCACCTCTCCCGACTCTCCATTGAGCTAGGCCAGGGGTCACCTGGTGTTCGCAGCCACCACCATGGCCAACTGCACCTGTGAACTCCGGTGTAGTCTGAAAAGAGTTGAGGTGAGACCTCATTGAATCCATCCACATCAGCATAGCATCCTCATCATTCCATCTTGCTTCCCCATCCTTCAAAAATGCCGACGAGCCTCCAAGGAGCCCGTAGTCCACGATCATGGTCGGAGATGGCTAGTGAACCCATTTATGGAGGGAGTAGGTGGGTGGAAGCACCCATGCATTGTAGGATCCCATTTAACCTCTAGGCATACTCCACACACTCCCCTTATGCTTCCCAAGCTTCTGGTTACCCAATTCGATTGTCAGAATTCGCCATTTCTAGCGATCAAGCTTACTGTCTAAAACAGAGCATCTGAGGTGCACCCTGATAGTGCACTAGATTGGAGCACTAACTTGGAGCACCAAATTGGCACACCATGTTGGTGCACCAGTGTAGAGCACCATTTTGGCACACTGCACTGGCACACCTGCCCTATTCCAGACTGCAGGTACTAGCATTATCTTCTGTTTTGCATGCTTTCCATCTATGATTTAAGCTATAGGATCCCTGACCTATCACCTTGCATATTTAGACTACACTTTTGCACATCATTTGGCATAATTAAGCTTGCATTAGCATTGTATTTGCATACATATAGAGCTATGATGCAAGCTACATCGTGTTCTTTTGACCACACATGATAGCCCTATGTGTGTTCCTTGTGACAGTACTAGTGCCATTATACTCTAGTCGAGAACCAATATGGCATTACTGAGCATTAAGTTGCATGCATTTCCACCCATACCCACACTTGGCATATAATCAAGCATGCATCTTAGACATGGGCGAGCATACATGCATAAGCCACACATGCGAGTGATAAGTCCAGAAAGACCAAATTTTCAGGTGTGTGGGGGTACTTAATACCTTCTCCACACATAACAGGTATCCTTACCCACCTCTCTGGCCCACAGTGACTTTTGTGTCTTGTCCCTCAAGTGTAGAGCATTGCAATGCATTTGCATTGTCATGCTTTTGGTTTTCCTCATCTTTCCATCAAATAGACTAGGTGGCGACTTTCATTTTCTTTGCTTGCATCCTTCAGCTTTCGCCAGGGTTTCTGTCGTGACTTTGCTTGATCTCGTGCATTTGGCTTTCACACCACGCATAAGGTGATCACTGGCATGGTTACACTAAGATACATAAACAGAAAAAAAATGATCCTTGAGTGTCTCCTTGATTTAGTGCGTGTTAGCAACATATTAACTTTATCTCTTAAGTTGGCAATTGATAGCTTGTTTTCCAAGTTTGGTTTGAGTAGTCATAATTTTCATGGTCAAGTACACGACGATCCTAGCAATATGAAGGGAGAGTTTAATAGGTTAAAAACATTGATTATGAAAGAAAATTCTTGTGCTTTCTACATTCATTGTTTTGCTCATTAACTACAACTGACACTTGTAGTAGTTGTAAAGAATAATGTGGAAGTGGCTTCATTTTTTATTCAATCACCAATGTAATGAATTATGTTTGAAGAACTTGCAAGCGTCGTGACACTCTCCATATAAAAGAAGTTGAAAGAGTTGCTAAGGAACTTGAATAAGGAGAAATAAAAAATGGTGGTGAAAGAAATTAGGAGCTTGGCATGAAAAGGGATGGTGAAATACGACGAAGATCTCATTATAGTGCTTTAGTTAATTTATCTCTCATATTCTCCTTTGTGATGGAAGTTTCTAAAATCTTTAAAGTTGATGGTTGTAATGCCCCAATGTGCTACATACTAGTACTAGTACTACCCAAGCATTATTATTAAAGAAAAACAAAGAAAACTAACAAATAACTTAAACTAACTACCCAGAACTTATGTACAGCTAAGTGACTCCAAAATATTGTACTAGAGCTGGACTACACTTCTACTTAACACCTGGAGACAAGAACACTAAATAAAATGCATGAGTGACCTCAAAAGTCACCCAATACGTGTTCATCAAAAACCTTGGATAAAACCAGAAGAAACCCACATATCATGATCATTAAAACCAGGCAAAAAGACATTTGAATTTGTAAAACTCTTTCATAATTTCCTAGAAATCCACTTTGAAAAAGCATGCCTCATCAAAACATCGCCTTTTTCCTTTTCAAATCACGTGTACTTTCAAACCATTCAGTACAATCAAAACCTCATCTAAAACTGTCTTGGAGAATCCACACACAAAATACAAGCAAAACCAGTAATATCACCCTGACCACAGGTGACCCAACCACAAGCAATTGTTGAAGACTCTTGCTTCTCTCAACTACACTGCTGTGGTGAACCTCCCCATGCAGGGATATGACTACTCCAGCCAACAAGCCTCAATTATCACATCACATTTTTACATGCATGGGATGCATCCTTTTGACGCCCCATAGTGCATGAGAACCTGAGGACTCCATCCTTAGACCTAACCAACACCGACACAGTGGGTAATTTGGTCTTTTTCAGCTGGGCCTGTCATCAACAACCACACCTTCAGACTCGTAACCAATCTCACTAAGGTCTCACACCTCTATTTGTCACTGTCCTATAGCTATGTGGGTTTGACCAAAAATCATGGAAAACCTTTTTCAAAACTTGTGCATTTTTCTTTCAAAACCATATTTGAAAACCTTTTCATTACAACAATTATTTTCATGAATTAAAACCAATCGAATCATCTTTAATTACCAAAACAAACTGCACTGATAGGCAAACTTGCACCTGGAAAGTGCACCACATAGGTGTGCTTGGAAAGTGCGCCACCTATGTGTGTCCTAAGTAGATTTCCAAAACTCAGAACAGTTCCACCGAAAATCACTCCAAGTGGGAGCCTTTGGCAGACCTATCTCTGGCGCTCTAGAAATCCCCTAAAATACATGAAAACATAGGACTCTAAGTGTACTACTATCTAGGACAAGTTTAATAAAAAAACGATTTATAAATCTTGAGTTATGAAAATCCAAGGCACAAAGACTCATGAAAGTTACTATAGCTATTCACACAAAATTCGTTGTAAATCCACTAATAAATTATCAAAAATTCTAGCATCTCTAGCATATGTCATGAATGAGTTAATCTATAATTTTTTTCTCTAATTGCAGTAAAAAAGAGAAGGAAAAGGGGGGAATGCATACCGCTAATGAGTTTACTGACGGTTCCCTCCTTCTCCAGTAATCCTCTCTGGCTTACTTCCCCTTCTTCTTTTCTTGATCTCTCTCTAATTCTCTCCCTCTCTCTGTGATCTCTAGCTTCTTAGCTCGATGCCTTCCTTCTCCATCTCCACCCATATTTATACTCCCCTAATTTTGTCATCGATTACTGTCATCAACTGCCAGTAGTCGTCCGAGTAGGGTGTGGCATGGAGTGGCAGGGCGACGCCAATTGGACAAAGTATGGGTAGCACATGGCATGGCACAATAGGGTGAGGTGTGAAGGTGGCGCAAGCAACGTGATAGGTAATGGAACGACGCAGCGATGGTTACTATGCATTCTAAAAATTGCAGCAGTTTGTTGTTTGCCATGCGCCAGGTTTGTGTGCTAATAATGTGCGCCTACATTGTGCACCTATTTTGTGCACCAGGTTTGTGTGCCTAAATTACACTGCTCAGAGTTTTCAAACAATGTTAGAGAAACTAACACAAATTCTTTTGTTTACCATTAAAGATTCACATAATTACAAGTAGTCAAGTCACAGCTCATCCAAATATCAATCCTCAATACATGGTTACATCCTTTCTGGATTTTTGGGCTTACATGTTCACAAATATTACAATGGTGAATTAACAAAGATTAGAGCACAAGTTAATACTTATGTTAATATTATTTAGACATTTGATTTTATGTTTCTCTTACTTTTGATAAAAAATCTCCTATGAGTAACATGTGAGTTGTCTAAGGCACTACAGAGAAAAGACCAAGATATTGTGAAGGTAATGAACATAGTTAGACTATTCAAGATACAACTTAACTTTATAAGAAGTGATGATGATGCATGGGAGTCTTTTCATGATGAAGTTATGTTATTTTGTAAGAAATATAACATTGAAGTCAAATGTATGGATGACATTTAGCAAGAACCAAGGAGAGCATGTCATGGTCAAGAACAAAAGATAAATTTGCATAGACTTCGATTTAAGATTTTTAATACAGTGATTGATTCGTTGATAAATGAGTTTAATGATCGTTTCAATGAGAGGAATATAAAGTTATTATTATGTGTTCCTTGTCTCAATTGAAGTGATGGATTTGCTTTCTTCAATAAACAAAATTTAGTACGACTTACTCAGCTTTATCCTTTTGATTTTTCTCTTACAAATATTGAAAAGCTTGGAAACTAGCTTAACACCTATATTTGGATGTTCATATAGTATCAAAATTAATGTTTGTCAAAGGTATTAGTTGCCTTACTTAGAAACTTGTGAAATTGAAACGAGATCATGTATATTTTCTAATATATTGGCTATTGAAGTTAGCATTATTACCATCTGTAGCAACGATTTTGTAGAGAAAGTATTTTCTATGATAAATAGTAGTTTGAGAAACAAAATAAAAGATGATTTCCTGAATGATTGTTTAGTTGATTACATGAAGTACGATATAGTTAATTAAATTAACAATGAAACAATAATAAAATAATTTCAGTGTATGTGTCTACAATGAGAAATTCTAAGATTCTAGTAATAATATTTAAATTATATTATTTTATTATATTTATTGTAGAAGATTTATCAACTATATGATTGTACCATATTCTAGAAAAAATCCTAGATCTACTGGTTGATGAGGCAGTCGTCATTTGAAACAAACGTACTACCAGTCATCGATGTACACAAAGCAATTTGACGTGTGTAGACACCCCAATTTTGCAGGTCTGCAGGCTAGAGTTGTGGTAGCTGGGCTTTTAACCACAAATGAACTCAAACCCTGGTTTAGTCCCAAAGCCAAAGAACACCAAACCCAATAGCAAATGGTCTGAGCTGTGATCCATGGCCATGCAGGCGCACCTATCTGGCGCACCTGTCTAGCTCACCAGACAGGCGCACCTATCTGGTGCACCTCTTAGGTGCACCATGCAGCCGCACTGGACATACTCAAAGGCCATGAAGGACCATTAAGCCCACCAAAGCCCATCAAGGCCCATAAAGCCCACTAAAGCCCATGAAGGTCCATTAAGTGCACCAAAGTCCATCAAGGCCCATAAAGCCCACTTAGGCCCATGAAGTAGCCATTTCTTCAACCCATTTCTTCTTTTTCTTCTTCAAAACTAACCAGCCAAAGACCAACGATCCACAACCCATCATTTCCCTCCATTCTCATCTCATCCAGCCGCAACCCATTGTTGCCCAGCAGGAGCCAGGCTCGAGCCCTCCACGAATCAGTGCCACCAGATGCATCGTCGCAAGCGTGGACAGTCGTTGATCACTGTCGGCGTGCGGGCAGGCAAGATGGAGGTGCGTGGGGGACAACATGGTGCATACGAGATGCTGGTTGTTAGGGGAATCACTGGTTTGTTACGGGAGGCTGGTCATTGGGATTTTGTCAGGTTCTGTTATGGGTTGTTACAGCGTGTTGTTATGTGTTTACCTATAAAATGGGCGGTAGAGAAGAGAAACGGGGAAGAGGACAGCGAAAGAGCAAGATGGGAGGAGAGAGGAGAGATCCCGGTGCTCAGAGCATTCCTCCCGTGGCGATCCAGAGCTCGCTAGCCTGCCCAAGTTCCTCCCTCAACTAGCTTCGATCATCCATTCCATTGCCAGACCAGGTACACACTCTTCTAACCTCAATTCTCATTATAAGTGTTTCTCTAGGTCTCCCTATGCCTTCCTTGATCGATTCCAACAAGGCTAGAGGCCTCCTCTAGTCGGGATCAGTCCTCGGGCCTCGCTGGAGTCATTTTTCGGTGGCCTAGGTGGGGGAGCTGGTCCGGGGCTTATCCCTGGTCCTAGGAGATTAGGTCCTCCTCTCCTGGCCTCCTTCTTGCTTCTCCACCCCACGAATCCCCACTCCAGCCGCTGCGGAAGCCTCCACCAGAAGATTGCCGGAGTCGCACCAGCTCGCCGTCACCGGAGAAGACGACTGGAGCCAGAGAAGGAACGTGAGCTGTCAGCCTCACGGTGCTTCTCCGATCATCTTGAAACGCTCATAACTCTCCTCCTATGCTTTGAAGCAGCCTAGACCTCTTCTCGAGCCCTGGATCACTCCCGCAACCATGCTTATTGGAGAAGACGATAGCGACGACAGGTGGAATCCACATTGCGCATTCTTCCTCCTCTTTGGCCCCCTGATGGAAAGGGAGTACTCCACTCGATGTCCTGCAGCCTCCTGGACCCTTGGATCACACGCCGCAACCCTACAACAGCCCATTTCTTCTCCGGCACTGTCACCGGAGTGCCTCAACGGCGAGAGAGGTGGGAGGCCTACTCCTGCTATTGAAGCCTTGATCCAAACCGATGGATCTCTTTTTCTCCTCCTCTTCTTGCTTCCCGTGGGGTCTGATCCTAGAGCAGGCCATGGAAGAGGAGGAGAAAAAGAGATCCATCGGTTTGGATCAATGCTTCAACGGCGGGAGTAGGCCTCCCACCTCTCTCGCCGTCGAGGCACTCCAGTGACAGCGTCGGAGAAGAAGGGGGCTACTAGAGGGCTGCGATGCGTGATCCAGAGGTCCAGGAGGCTGTGGGACGTTGAGAGGAGTACTCCCATTCCATCAGGGGGCCAAAGAGGAGGAAGAATGCACAATGTGGATTCCACCTGTTGTCGCCGTTGTCTTCTCCGATGAGCATGGTTGCGAGAGTGATCCAGGGCTCGAGAAGAGGTCCTAGCTGCTCCAAAGCATAAAAGGAGTGTCGTGAGCGTTTCTGGTTGATCGGAGAAGCACCGCGAGGCTGAAGGCTCGTGTTCCTTCTCTGGCTCCGGTCGTCTTCTTCGGCGATGGCGAGCTAGCGCGACTCCGGTGATCTTTTAGTGGAGGCTTCCGCAGTGGCTGGAGTGGGGATTTGTGGGGTGGAGAAGCAAGAAGGAGGTCAGGAGAGGAGGACCTAATCTCCTAGGACCAGGGACAAGCCCCAGACCAGCTCCCCCACCTAGGCCACCGGAAAACGACTCCGGCGAGGTCTGGGGTCTAATCCCGACTAGAGGAGGCCTCTGGCCATGTTGGAATCGATCAAGGAAGGCACAGGGAGACCTAGGGAAACACTTATAATGAGAATTGAGGTTAGAAGAGTGTGTACCTAGTCTGGCAGTGAAATGGATGATCGGAGCTGGCTGAGTGAGGAACTTGGGCAGGCTAGTGAGCTCGAGATCGCCACGGGAGGAATGCTTTGAGCTCCGGGATCTCTCCTCTCTCCTCCCATCTTGCTCTTTCGCTGTCCTCTTCCCCATTTGTCTTCTCTGCCACCCCTTTTATAGGTAAACCCATAACAACCCATAACAAAACCCTACAAAATCTCAACGACCAGCCTCCCGTAACAAACCAGTGATTCCCCTAACAACCAGCATCTCGTAAGCACCATGTTGTCCCCCACGCACCTCCATCTTGCCTGCCCGTGCACCGACAGTGATCAACGGCTGTCCGAGCTCGCGACGATGCATCCAGTGGCACTGGTTTGTGGAGGACTCGAGCATGTTTGCTGCTGGTCTTCCACGCATTACATAGACTATAGGTATTGGTGAAGCCGTTGGCTAGATGGTGCTGTGTGGAGGCTTGGTGGTGTTGTTGGCTAGATGGTGGACGGGAGAGGTGGCTGGACGGGTTGGAAGAAGAAGAAAAAATGGGCTTAGGTGTTGTGGACTTCATGGGCCTAAGTGGAGAAATGGGTTGGAGCATTGTGGGCCTTCATGGGCCTAAGTGGGTTTTATGGGCCTTGATGGGCTTTGGTGGGTTTTATGGGCATTGGTGGGCTTTAGTGGGCTTAATGGACCTTCATGGGCTTTGGTGGGCTTAATGGGGCTTCATGGGCTTTAGTGGGCTTCATGGGCTTTAGTGGGCTTTGTGCATGTCCAGTACGGCTGCATGGTGCGCCTGTCTGGTGCGCCAGTGAGGTGTGCCTGTCTGGTGCGCCAGACAAGTGCGCCAGAGAGGTGCACCTGCAGGGCTCCGGATCACGGCTCAGACCATTTGCTGTTGGGTTTGGCGTTCTCTAGCTTTAGGACTAAACCAAGGTTTGAGTTCATTTGTGGTTAAAAGCCCAGCTATCTCAACTCCATCCAGAAGACTTGCAAAATTGGGGTGTCTACAACTTGCATGCGATTTAATTACTATAGTTTGAAAGGCATTAACACCAAACCTACCCCACTTAAGTTGTCACTGCAAATCTGCTTGCAAGTGTATTCGGTGCATGAGGGAGTAGGAGTCATCTCCCATGGGAGGAACAAAAGAAACAAGCACGTGAGAGGTAGTTTGATCCTGCACTCAATTAGCAAAAAACAATAACTCACAAGTTCCTTATTTTCAAAGATCCATTGCTCCTAGTTGGACTTGCTCAAGACTTGTCTATGTCAATATTTAATAATTGAGATATTTACTTAAATATCCTTCTAAGGGCAGTAATCTATTACGATCGGACCACATGAATGTAACTTGTGAGATCTAAACACATTTAACTGTTCACTTTTTTATAATACATGATTGTAACATCCAAAAATTCATTATCTTGTAATTATTTAGTTTAATAAATTTTATCGTAGATGGGCCTAGAACTGAAGCTTCTTATGCGATGAGGCACATGAGGAAACTGATAAGGTCACGGCAAAGATGGTGGATCTAAGAAAGGATACTCGACTCAAAAACACCAAGGAAAAGCAAGAATATGAAAAGGAAAACAGAGTCTCTACCTGATCTTTTAACGGAAAGATGAGGAAAATTAGATTCATAAAAATACCAGAAAACGATATAAATCAGTGCAAATGGATGCAAATGAATGTGTGCATTCTCCATGCGTAATGGATGCAACACATTGGTCATGGCGGGCCAGAGAAAGGGTAAAGACTTCTATTACGCATGGGGAAGGTATTAGGCACCCCCATACGTCCGAGAAATCAGTCTTTCTAGGCTAATCGCTTACTTGTGTTGCAAAATGCAAATGCATGTATGCTTGCTAGGTCTAAGATGGATGAATTCTACATGTCATGCTGATATGAATGAGATGAATAGGGAGAAAATAATGCGATCTAGTGCTCAGTCAAGCTATGTGAGTTCTAGACCAGCGGTCAAAAGAAGTCAACATAGTAAACATCATTACCTTAGTTGGATACAAGATGTCGTAAATCATGAGGGAAGACCATGCAATGCGGGCAAAGTGATGTAGGCTGTAAAGAAACAAAAGAGATCAATCTATATCAGAAGAGAAACAAAATAGAATGATGCAAGGTGCTCAACTAAACAGTCTGTTCTAAGCCTGGGAGTCGCATCGACGATCATCGACTGGATTCGCTAGGAGTCTCTGCTCATAATATGCGCCACCTAGTTGTGCTATTAGGATTCGCTAGTCAAGTTGCAGAACAAACTGCAAGCTTCTCGTCACACTATGGAGCCATGTAGTGATGCAAAATATGATTTCAATGTATGGGAAGCATGAAAGGACGCTGATGATCATGCTTGGATGCTCAGGTGCCAATGAGGATGCAAGGATTCTCCTACTGACCTCCCCTTGTCATTGTTGGGTTCTCGCAAGATTCTCCAGCTAGGGAAGCTAGCCATGACCTCCTGGAGCCACTGCAACGTCTCAAGATTGTGAAAGGAGCTAGACGAAAGTGATGGATGCAATGCAAATGAGGTGGGATGCAATAAAGGGTACCTCACTATCCTTACCGTAATCCGCTGGTGGCTGCGAGCTCGATAGACCATATAGGCAGCAGGGAGCTTTAACCGGATGTCCAGGGATGCTTGGAGAGATTGGGGAAAGTTGGGGACGTGGCTAGATGTGTCTCCACAAGCTCACTGGTTGTCAACCGAGATTGAGCAATGGGAACCCATCATCGGTAGGGAATGATGCATGAATGCATGAGGACGATGCAAACAAAGGGAGATTCACGCAAGGAAACATGCCGATAACGCAAGGCGATAGACGAAAATGCGGCAATAATGAACCATAGGAAGAGAGACTTACTTGTGGGTGGTTGTCCTTCCTGTCAGCTCCCGATGGTCGTTTCTCCAACTGGTAGCTTGGCGGTGTTAAGGGTAGTTGGTGGAGGGTTGCTGGAGGCTGAGTGACTAACAAGTATGGGGAAGTGTTGGATAGACTGAGCAAGGGTCTCGATCGATGCTCTGTGTGGTCTGGCCGGACTTGTGGATGCCGAATAGGATATGGTCGACCGATGAGGATGTTGCTCGGCCTGACCGTGGTTGTGGCTTGACTTAAGGGCTCGTGATGGTAGTGCTGGCTTGAGGAGGATGTGAAATTGCTATGGAAAGATATGGTTGAGTAGCTCAATGGCTGTGATGGCAGAAGATGGGATATCAATGGTGAAGGATGGTCAGAATTGATGGTTGATGGCCAAGAATTGGCAGGGAGGTGGTTGTTTCAGGGGTTTTTTAGGTGGGTTCTCTAGTAGTCCGTCCATGACAAAAAGGAGGAGCTTAAATTGGAGGAGGAGGTTTATAATGGTCTATGAATAACTATTTTAAATAGGATGGCTGAGATGAATTCAAAGAGGTTTGATTGTCATATAAGTGTTGGGATAGGGGTAGGATGGTCTAGCAACCTCAAGGAACACCCTTAGATTTGTAGGAGCCAATGGCAAGGGAAGAATTGGTGGTTCGGATGGTTAAAAGACCAGACAATCCTTCAGCAGATTCAATTACTAGTTTAGGGCTTCACATTGGATAAGCGTGCCACTTGGCTGCGCCACTTAGCTGTATTACTCTGGCATGCCAAATATAATCGCCAATGACATTCGCCATCTAGATTCGCCAGTGCAATTCTCTAGTTAGGTGCGTTAGACCCTTAATAGACCCCTTTTTGGCTGGAATCTAGGCTTGTTCCTTGAGTGATAGACCACGAAATGGGCTTGGGCTTGTGGTTAAGTGGTGGTTGAAGGTGTTGGGCTTAGATTCTAGGTTTTAGGGTTGCTTTTGGAGTGTGGAATGGGCTCTGATGTGGGAAATGCCTCATTGCCACTGATGTGCTCTTCTGAAGAGTTCCGCTAGTGAGTGGCTATCAAAGTGGAGTGTCTATAGATGCCCCTCCCTAAGTAGGGCCAAGGGACGGATAGAACCGTGATTGATGCTCAGGGTTGACGAAGACATCCCACTTGGGCCTATAGAAAAGTGGAGTTTGCTTTGGCGTGAGCCACTTATTCGACGAATGCACCGAAAGTTGTGACTCGTTGCCAAAATGTAGATGTAGATGCTAAAACAATGCGAGAAACGCGAGGATGAGAACAATGGTAGTAACACAAGTGCTGAGATGCAAATATAAGTGTAAACATGATGCTAAAATGCAAACACTAATGCAAGAAACAAGTGCAAACATGATGTTGAAAACATGAATGCCGGTGTCGATGATGCATGTAGATGCTGAAATGTTGATGGAATGCAAATGTGTGTGCTTTGAGCTCCGCTGGGGATGTGCACAATTCTACATAATGCTAATGCAAATGTGCGTCATGCTAATGCAATGATGCAAATGCTAGTGCCTTATGATCTGCTGGGGACATGCGGTCCTACGTGATGTTGATGTAGGCAATGCTATGATGAATTGAAGCATGATAATGAATGATGCTGTAGACACCCCGATTTTGAGGTAACCCAGAGATGAGTATCCGTATGTTGCTTTGGATGTGATCAACCCTTAAACCAGACCCCAAACCCATTAGCAAGCCAGAGCCCAATGAAATCTGTGAGCTGGGTGGGCGCACCAAG
>JAMKQA010005692.1:0-10001 GCA_024699735.1 Posidonia australis
GTCAAAAGGTCAAACAGCTGGATTTCGCGCCCGCGAAAATCCAAGGAATAGGATATGACCTTGATCGCCCGGTCAAAAGGTCAAACA
The DNA here is from genome assembly GCA_024699735.1 of Posidonia australis. Lineage (NCBI taxonomy): Eukaryota > Viridiplantae > Streptophyta > Magnoliopsida > Alismatales > Posidoniaceae > Posidonia > Posidonia australis. Next base: position 88 of record JAMKQA010005692.1, read on the forward strand.
GCTGGATTTCGCGCCCGCGAAAATCCAAGGAATAGGATATGACCTTGACTGCCCAATCAAAAAGTCAACTACTGGATTTTGTGCCTGCGAAAATCCAAGGAAAAGGATAAGACCTTGACCGCCCGGTCAAAAGGTCAAAAACTGGATTTCGCGCTCGCGAAAATCCAAGGAATAGTAAATGGCCTTGACCGCTCGGTCAAAAGGTCAATCAGTTGGATTTCGCGCCCGTGAAAATCTAAGGAAAAGGATAAGACCTTGACCACCCGGTCAAAAGGTTAAATAGCTTGATTTCGTGCCCGCGAAAATCCAATGAACAAGAAACGACCTTGACTGCCTGGTCAAAAGGTCAACAGTTGGATTTCGCACCCGCAAAAATCCAAGGAAAAGGAATGACCTTGACCGCCAGGTCAAAAGGTCAAGCAGCTGGATTTCGCGCCCACGAAAATCCAAGGAAAGGTAAACGACCTTGACCGCCTGGTCAAAAGGTCAAACAGTTGGATTTCGCACCGGCGAAAATCCAAGGAACAGGATACGACCTTGACCGCCCGGTCAAAAGGTCAGCCTTGACCTCCCGTCAAAAGCCAAGAAAAAGGATCTCGCGCCTGTGAAAATCCAAGAAGAAGGGGTCAGAGGATCTCATCCGTCTGGAAGGAGAATCCAAAAAAACAAATAGCAATAATCCCTGGATTGTCCCTCATGAAGGAAATTGGCTGTAATTGTGCTCAGGAGGGCAGAACTGTAAATGTGCTTACTGCTGGTGCTGTGGTATAGAAACTGGTGTTTTTTGTTGTGATACAAGTGCGATATCCTCTGAAAGAACCTTGCTGAAGTTCTTGATCTAAGGTGGCATTGTTGTGAGGTTGCAGAAAGTGAGGGCTTATTTGCAATTTTCCAAAACTTGAGGGCTTTATTGCAATTTTTCCTTATATGACAAATTTCTGCTGAACTGTTGCTGAGCTATACATTTTAAAATATTGTTAGGTATCTGCAAATGTCTGCTTCAAATATAAGTTCTCACGCCTTCCACAAATGATTCTGTAAATTGGAGGAACTTGGGGGTTTTCTGTAAATTTCTCATCTAGCAAATTTTTTGCTGACCATGTGCTGGCTTTTCTTGACACTTTATATTTTACTCTTGACATGCAAGTTGTGGCGTGCTAGGGACTGAAACGCAATTCTCATGACCATTTTGCATTTGGAACCCCGGACATTAAACTATTTGCATTACTGGTACATGAGGGGGTCCACTAGATAACTGCCATAACTGTCAAGTCATATTCTGTATTTCTTCTTGTTTCTTGGGATTTGCAAATGGGCTTATGCTGCATGGCTCTTCCTTACTCCTTTTCCTTTATTTCTTTGTATTCTTTCTTTACCAATACAAGCAACTCATTTATTTTTCCTTCTTATTTATTCCTCCTCATTACCCGTGCCCCTTCTTCTTCCTCCTCATCTCCTCTTTTCCAACGAAACCCATCTCCTTCTCATCTCCTCACCTCTTCTCCTCCTCATCTCAAGGCTACCACCCTTCTCCCTTCATGGTCCACGGTGGGTGCTTGGGTTGGTGCGCCAGTTAGGCGCGACGGTGAGGTGCGGCAACAAGGCGCGGCGGCTAGGTGCGGTGGAAACTATGTTCGGCGGCGGCAATGGATCGAACTCTCCAGGATTGGCTGGAGAGGGGGTCGCCGGTGGAGGTATTCTCGATCTCCTCTCCTTGATCTTCTCTTTGTGGTTGTTTTCATTCCCTTTTCCTCTTGCTGGATGGCCAACAGCGATTGGGTTTCGGCAGACACGAGTTCTGGCAGGCACGGTGGTGGCTCTGGCGGTTCAAACCGCCGGCGGCAGTTGCCGGTTGCGGGGTGTGGTGGCTATTCCAGTAATGGGTTGTGGCGGGATGGCCGTGTTGTGGTGGCGGGTTGGCCGTGTGGGTAGGTAGGTAGCGAAGTAGTTTGGTGGTGAATTCCGACGGTCTGAGCCGCACAGTGACGGTGGTGGGCACGGGTGGTGGCAAGGCTGGCTGAGGTGGTGATGATGGGTTTATGGGCGGATTGGCCATGGTGGTCGGTGTTGCGGGCATGAAGTGGTGGTGGGTTTTGACGGCAGTGATGGGTTTTTGTGGTTTGGCTGTGGTGGTCGGTGGTAAGGCTGGTTGTTCTTGGGTAGAAATCTTGCTGATGGGCCTAAACTGTCGTTCATGTTATATATATTTTAGATGATTGAATGCCATGTTGCTAATCCAGGCCACTTGAGACGTGATTCCATCCCTGAACCAAATCATGAGTTGCTTGAGTCAATGTTTACCACTTTAAATTAACTCCCCATTTATTGACCCATGCCTGAGCAAGATAGTAGCACATAAAGGTACAGAATGGTTCATGTCCATGCTTTCATATCAACAGTAGCATGTCCCACCTTGTAAATACAAATAACAAGAACGTCAATAGTGCACCATAACAATAACTACCATAACTTCTATATTTTCGCGTAATCACTTGCTTAATGTTAGTCTTTTTTTCTTCTTCTTCTTTTCCTACAATGCGGAGTTGTAACTGCATGCCCACTTTATCCACATTGTGCTTTACTTGAGATGATGTGCCTTTCTGTTCTGCCAATGAATGTAATGCCACGTCTGACTTCAAGACTTGGGCTCCATTATGCTTAAATATTCTGCATTCACCATGCCTACTGTTGCTATTTAACTCTTAATTTGGCCGTAGCCTTCTTGTAGGATGACCTTGTTCCCGAGGAGGGAACCTCACAGCCTTCTCGGGACACGCCGTCTAGTTCTCGTCCCCGGCGGCGAGGTAGCGCTTTGAGGTCACGCACTTCTTGTAGCTCGACTCCTGCTGTCCCTGTCGAGGTACACTGAACTGGAAAAATTTGCATACATGATACAAGTCTGTCATTTCATTTACAAATGTATTTTCAGGAGTCTGGCGACTTTGCGGGGCAGCTGCTTAGCGGCGATCACATTTGCGAGAGCTCAGACTTTGTGGTAATTATCTTGCTTTAGCATGCCTTGATTATGATAATTTGCTTTCTGACTATGTATTTATTCTGTTCTTGCCATTTCAGGTCGGCGATGCTAACCGGGTAATGCGGTGTCACTAGGCCCCCATGCTCGATCACTTCCGTCGTCTTCCGAAGTTCTTGCAGGATTTTCTGCTTCATCGGTCCCCGTTTGGCGGCTTACTTCGCATACCAGCCATTCACGGCCATTATAACTTTTTCCGAGCTCTAGTGGAGAGGTGGAGATTCGAGACACACACCTTCCACTTCCCATTCGGAGAGTTGACTGTTCTACCCAACCAGTGGGCCCTGTTGACGGGTCTCCTGTTCGACAACGAGCCGATCATAGGCAAGACCACCCACGGAATGCACCTGACCCTTGCACATTTAGGTCGTGTTCCTCCTAAACCACCTAGGGGAAACACATGATTACAGTGGGGTGGCTGAGAAAGTGGGATCAGTTCTGGCCCAACCCTGAGCCGGGTAGCGACGAGGCAGATTTTGTGCTGAGGCATTTTTTGTTGGACTTGTTGGCGATGGTCTTCTGCGATTCTTCTGCCTACTGCATCCATGCAGATTGGTTAGCATATCTAACCAACTTGGAGTACTTGGACCACTACGACTGGGCTGGTGCTAGCTACACCTGGTTGATTTGCGGACTCGACAACGTAGCTAGGCTAGGGCGTCGATCTTACGTGGGACTGTATCCCTTGCTTACTGTAAGTATTTACTTTTTCTCTTTGTAAAAAACTCCCTTTTGATGCTATCTGAGTAACTGTCTCTTTGCTTGCTATTGCTAGTACAGGATTATGAAGCACATTACATGGGGACACAGTTTTGGCTGCCTTCGTGATGAACTTCTTCCCCTCCCCCGCTAGTGGGTCGAGCCTAACCACCGAGCTGCTGCGGTGGTCTACAGCTACGAGTCCTACCGATATCTACTAGATTTGGTAGAGCTCGAGGATGTAAGTTCTCATGCTGTGGACTTTATTTTCTGCACGTCTATATTGCCTGTATTGCTTATACTTGTCTATTCCTACAAATAGGTTCACTTGTGCCCATTCTCCAGGTATGACGGCTTCAACTAGGCACCTTTGAACTCTGGCCGGGTTCTAAGGGATAAGCAAGTGAAATTCTACTGTATGAAGAAGTCAGCTTACTTCCTTCTGGGGTGTGTGAGGCAGCAGTTTTTGAACGAGTTCTACATTCCTACCCTTCCTCCTTCTAACATGGATCTTTCAGTCCCGTCCCGTGCTACGGCTAGGAGTCGACATGCTGCTGCTGTGGCTTCTCAGGACAGACACGTTCTTTGAGAAGTCAACTACACAGACTTATCTGGCTTGGTACAGGTGGGTCGGGAAACCCTATCTTTTCGAGGAGGTCGTGCGCGATAGCCAGCGTGGAATGTGATACGCTTTCGACTGGGCCAAGGTAAATTGTTGTAATTTTTGCTTGAAAATTTCTTTTCATACAAAAGGATAAATCTGACATTTGTTTTATTTTACAGGGCTTTGAGGAGCAATTTGCCTCTTTTTATGAGGATATCCGGCGAAAAAGGGTATGCCTTTCCTTTTATAAATTACCTTACTTTCATTACAAACTCGCCTGATACTTTTGCAAATTTATACAGGAACTGCGCTGGCGCAACATCATCCGAGTACTTCTTTTCCTTTTTTTTTTTTGCTACTTTCCTTGAACAATATACTTGGTACTGATACAAGCCTAATATTTTTTTTGACAGCAAGATTATCTAGCCCATGAAGTGAACGCGGCTAGTAGTGGAGAGTTCACCATGGAAGTATCTGAGGAGGACCGCTCTGACACAGAGGTTTCACAGAGGGTTCAAAGTTCTTCTGCTCGCTCTCAGGCTACTGCTGCCGCCTAGTGGTCACGTTGGATCACTCGACGAGGAGCCCGACTTCTAGCAAAGAGCTTTCAAGAGGTGTCGTCTAACGAGGAGGAGTCAGATGAGGCGTAGCTGTCTTCTTCCTTTTAATTTGCCAATTTTGTACAAATGCTAATGTTGTATCTTGAACAATGTATCTCGAACTTTGAAAACTTCTTGAATGCAAATCTGATTTTGGGAACGCAACCCTCTTCTTGGGTATTTGTTTGTGTGTGAAAGATACATGTTAATGCAGGTATCAAGAACTGGCGTCGATTTGGGCGAGCTTCACATTTTAGGGGAGATTCTGTCTGAATTCCAACAGAGGGTGCACCACCTAGGTGAGCCCAGTATGTGCGCCATCTTGGTGCTCCTCTCAAAATGGCCAGTTTGCCTTCTTTTTCTCCTGCAACCCTTTGTTTTTCCCTACATAAATTTGCATTTCCAGCGAACTCGGCCACCATCTATACTGCAAAAACATTCACAAGTCTAGTCCCTTTTATTTTTCTTGGCGTCGGCTTTGCTTTTTGTCTTTATCATAATGGTATGTGAGCCTCTACCTTGAAATGAATCTCTGCATATGCATACGTTTCATTGTTGATTTTCTTGATGCATATATCTCCTTGCTGATTTTCTGAATTATTGTTTCGTTGCTGATTTTTTGGTTGCATATGTTTCTTTGCTGATTTTCTAGTTGCATATGTTTCTTTGCTGATTTTCTGGTTGCATATGTTTTCTTGCTGATTTTCTAGTTGCATGTTTCATCACACGGATTATATGAAGGGACGTGTGGCTTTTCTCATATTTTGCAAGGATATTCTGTTTTCCTTTCATTTTGGGCTTTATGCACATCTCATGAAATAAGGTCCCATTGCACTTTAGATTTGCAACAAAATAGATTATTTCTTATGCATATTTTTCTGTCTTGCCAACTTTCTTCTTGATTTGCAATCTTTGTGTGTTTTGAGATTAGGCTCTGCCAGATTATTTTATTTGCCCCAAACTTGCGCGAAGTTATTATTTTTTTCATCCCCAAATGTGATTTTGCATCCCTCCTGCCATATCTGACCCAAGTCCATTTCCATAGGGCTACCCCACCATGGTGACACCAAAGTGCTGCTGTGACGTTCTGCGAGCCTGGATTGATGCATTGACTGTTGCTGATCGTGAGCAATTGCGGATTTGGGGCATATCTTCCACATTACTGAACATTGCTAAGGTGGAAGTGAACTGGCATTTGTTGTGTGCTGTAGCTAGATTCTGGAAACCGGCTTTCCATGTATTTCGCTACGGGCAGACGGAACTAACTCTGACCTTAGAAGAAGTCAGACGGATATTCGGCCTGTCACCATACATGTCTCCACCTATCTTTATGCGCCACAATAGCTATGCTTTGTTACTGAGCCAACTGACCGGTTTGACTCGAAGTGCTTGCGAGAAGAGCCTTATCTGCAAGGATGGATCAGCTACCATGATACGCTTGGACTATTTTGACAAGATTATCAACACTCGTTCGTCCTTGGGTAGCTTGTGGCTCCATGGCTTTGTGGTACGCTTCCTTGGTGAACTCATTTTTAGCCACGGTCGAATGACTGTTGCTATTGAGGTGGCAGAAATAGCATTGGCTATGATCACTCGCCAAATTGATCTTGCCCCTATTCTTCTAGTGGAGACTAACATTGGCTTGGATTGGGCACTGAAACGTTCCAGGCATTTCCATGGCTGCGGTGCTTTAATGCAAGTGAGTAAACAATGTTACTTCAATATCTTGTGATGCTGATTTAACCATTTAATCATGCTCTACTTTCCTCTGCCAGGTCTGGTTTGCTACTCACATGGGAGTGGAAGTCCTACGCCCTCAACATTCTGCATTTGAATCCTATAGCTGTACCAACCATTCACAGACCCTTCCAAGCGTTTATGAGTTGTGTAGCAGACTACGGAATCTCACGAAGGACACTGTAGTTTGGCGCATTCTGTTCTCAGCCCCAAAGTCCTTTACTGTCTACTTCAATGATAGGGATATGTGACTTGTTGTCCTTCCAGGGCTAGCGGGCAGCGTGGAATACCATCCTGTCCGTGTTCTTTGCCAATTTGGCTTTTGCCAGGATTCAATTGAGCAAAGTCTCATCCCTAATTGTTACAAGAGATATATTCTTAACTCTGATGTGACAACCTCAGAACTAGCCTGCATGACGCGTGTCGGTATTCAATCCTCTGATCTTGCCATTACTGAGGGTTCAGACTACATAGTAGAGTATGAGGTCGAAATACGGGAGACATGGCCCATAAGTAAAATTCCTCCTAGTGGCACTTGCTTTACAGAGGTTGGCAGCTCAAAAGGACCAAGAGTCGACTGAAATCATCCGGTCCACTATTGTCGAACGAGCAAATCTTGTATAACTGATGAGCTGTAATAAAATGAGGAATTTGCTTGCATATTGTGTCGTCCTAACTTTTGTATTGCTTGCGCTTGCCCACACATTTCTTATAGCACTGTCCCATTGATTGACTTAGAAAGGTAGCTGGCATGCCCCTAGTCAAGGAATATGGACAAATGCCTTGCAAAATGATGCAAAAATACGTGACTTATAAAACTAAATGCACAATGCAGAGGTTTATAGACATTGGTGCCCTCAGTGCCAGGAAAGCCTGTATTGCTTGCTATATGAAGCGAAAATGTCCTCAACTCACGTGACACTAACCTAGACACTTAGGTTTATTTGTAACTCTCCTTTATATATCATGGACTCCGTACCAACATCCTAGGGCCCTACACCTACTATTTTAATAATTCACATTTCTTTTACTCGCTCAAAGGCATGTTGGCTTACTCTATCCCTGCTTGGAGGTAACAAACACCTAAGCTGAGGGGATGGCTGCTTTCTTTTTTTGGCTAAAGGGGTGGCTAGTCACTTTTTAAATGTAGGCTTTGTTGGTGTATGCTTCAACTCCTCTCCAAGTTATATGATAGGAATAGAGTCGTCCTATATGCCTCTCTTGTTGGAGCTGACTTCTCTCTACAATTCTGTCTCCTTATTTCTTTTGTGCTCCGAAGACTATATTTTTCTTTATTGCTCACCCTCACTCACGACCTATCATTTTTTTCTCCCTTAGGAGGTGTAGGCCCTTTGGGAATTTGTACATTTCGTCCATGTTCAATGAATAATCACTCCCTCGCCCCCTAAGTCACATGAGTAGTAGCACGTGAGGAGGATCAAAATTCTTCCTGATTAGGCTGGCCTTCCGAATTTCCTCATCAGGCAATGATGATGCTTAATTATGATGCATATAGAAGGAAGTACAGTGCATAGAATATGATTTATGTTATGTTGGGATGCAAAATACTAACATGCTGATGCGAAAGCACATAAAGATGCAGGGTTCACAGTGCAAGGCTCGGGATTGACTAGGGATCGTTGAAAATACTTTTTCAGATAGGATGCGTGGACAGGCTCTAATTGAGCCCTACGATCCATGTCTTCAAGAATGATTGCACCTCCTGACAGGACTTCTTTCACTATGAATGGTTCACGCCAATTGGGCCTGAATTTTCCTCGAGCATTGGGAAAATGAATGGCGCGCAAAACCAAATTGCTTAGCTCGAAACTTCTGGGCCGGACCCTCTTCTGATATGCTTGGGCCACTCACTTCTGGTAACATAAGGCATGGTGTAAGGCTTGCAATCTGCATGCATCAATCAAGTCCAACTGAACACAGCGATCTTGAATCCATTCTACCTCATCTAATTCTGCTTCCTTCAAGACTCTTAATGATGGAATCTCTACTTCAAAAGGAAGAACCGCTTCCATACCATATACCAGAGAATACGGTGTTGCTCCGGTTGATGTCCGGACCGAGGTCGTGTAAGCCCATAATGCCTAAGGCAGCTTCTCATGCCAGTCTTTATGGGTCTCAGTCATCTTTTTCAAGATCTTTATCAGATTTTTATTGGCTGACTCCACTGCTCCATTCATTTGTGGTCGATATGGAGAGGATCTGTGATGCTTGATCTTGTAATTCTGAAGATACTCCTCAACTCTCCTTGCTATGAAATTGGTCCCATTATCTGATATGATGGCATGTGGGACCTTATATCTGGCGACAATATTATTTTTGATAAATTTTTTTGTGACTACTGCAGTTACTGTCTTATATGATGCCGCCTCAACCCACTTTGTAAAATAATCGATGGCCACAAGAATGTAATGATGTCCATTGGATGCAGCTGGATGAATGGCCCCGATAACATCAATTCCCCAAGTGGAAAAAGACCAAGGTGATGACATGCTATGTAACTGTTGTGGGAGAGCATGTATAAAATTGCCATGTATTTGGTAGTTGTGGCATCTTCTCACAAATTAGCAGCAATCTGTTTCCATAGTGGACCAGAAATATCCCTGCAGCATAATCTTCTTGGCTAAGAGGACTCCATTCATGTGGGGGCCGCAAGTGCCTGCATGAACATTTAACATTAGCATATCTGCCTTTTTCTTGTCTACGCACCTGAGAAGCATTTGATTGTAAGAACTTCTGTATAGATGCCCTGCCCCGAGCACATATTTAGAGGCCAACCGTGCCAGTGTCTTCTTGTCTATTGCGGAAATGCCAGAAGGGAAACTCCCGACTCCAAGAAAGTTTTAATATCATTATACCAGGGCAATTCAGCTGTCGGTGGTTCTTCTTGAATATTCATGCAATGTGTTGGCTGCTCTACACAAGTGACTGAGATATCCATAGCCTGTGCCTCTGGGAGAGATAACCATGATGCCAGGGTAGCTAAAGCGTCTGCGTACACATTCTTGGCTCGATTCATGAAGGAAAACTTGACATTATCGAACTCATCAATCAGCTTCAGCAAATGCTCATGCTATATGTAGACACCCCGATTTTGAGGTGGCCCAGGAATGAGTGTCCCTATGTTGCTTTGGATGCGATCAGCCCTTAAACCGAGCCCCAAACCCATTAGCCAGAGCCCAAATCAGACATTTGTGAGTAGGGCTGGCGCACCAATGTGGCG
>JAMKQA010005693.1:0-10015 GCA_024699735.1 Posidonia australis
AGATGAAAGGGCGGTGGATGCAGTCGAATGCTTTCCGCAGGTCCAGCTTAACGCACATGTAGCTCTTACGCTTGGAGGTATGGATAGTGTGGCACACTTCATGGGCCAGGAGAATAGCATCTCAGATACGCCGACCTCGGACGAAAGCCACCTGACTAGCATCAATCATACGGGGCAGGAGAGGCTGCAGCCGACGAGCCAAAGTCTTGGAGAGAATTTTGTAAAGCACATTGCACAAGGCAATCGGCCTGAAATCCTCCACAGAGTCTGGTACATCCACCTTAGGGATGACACAGAGGAGAGTCCGGTTAACTTGTTTCAGCAATCTACCAGATCGGAGGAAATTGTTGACGACAAGGAGGCGGTCCTTAGAGATGACACGCCAGGTGATCTTGTAGAAGTGGCCATTGAAGCCATCCTCACCCGGCGCCCTGTCCGTGCGAATAGAGCTAACCACAGCCCAAAGCTCCGCAGCGGTGGCCGACGAGCAGAGTAAATCATTGTCATCAGAGGAGATGGAGTTGCGGACAGAGATATGGGCGAGGGAAGAGGTAGGCCACCGAGAGTTGAGGAGGGACCGGAACCTCTTCACAAACAGGGAAGCAATCTGTAGCTGGTCAGTTATGCCCACGCCCTCATGGGTGATGTGCAGGATACGATTACGCGCCCGGCGTCCCTTGGTGGTTGCATGGAAAAAAGCAGTGTTGGCGTCCCCATCTTTCATCCAGCGGACATGGGAATGCTGCCAGGCCACCGTCTCTTCCCTCCAGAGAAGCTCCTTCAGCTGGTAGCGGTAGTTGGCTTCAGCCTGAAGCAGAATAGGCGAGCTGGGGGAGAGACCAAGCCACGACTGCAGGGATTTAAGGGAAGCCTCACAACTCCTAATCAGCTCCGGGATCTTCGGGAAGGTGCTAGATGCCCAGGACTTCAGGCGACGTCGGAGATTGCCCAGTTTCAGTAAGAAATTATACATATGGTTGCCACCGCCAGTCCGGAACCAGCCATCCATGGCCATAGGGAGGAAATCTGGGTGATGAGTCCAGTGATTGTAGAAGCGGAAGTAGGGAGAAGGTCTGCCCTTGTCCCGTCCAAGAGAGACAGTGAGAGTCGAGTGGTCACTGAGAAATCTGAGCCCCATAGTGGCGTGGCAAAGCGCGAACTCATCCAAGAAGTTGGTGGAGATGAGTGCACGATCCAGCCTGCAGGAGATAGCGTTGGAAGGTTGTTGGTTACTCCACGTGAACCGATTCCCGACGGTGGACATCTCGAACAAAGCCATCGACGAGATGAAATTATTGAAATCATCCATAGTAGCCTGGCTAGGCTGCCCTCCCCCCGACTTCTCATAGTGGAACCTAATGCAGTTGAAGTCGCCAATGACGAGCCAGGGGGTCGCAGGGCGGTGAGTGGCCAGGTCATTCCAAAGCGAACGGCGAGAAGACAGATCATTGGCGGCATAAACAACTGTCAATGTGTAGGTGGAATGAGTCGGGGATGAGACTTCCAAGAGCATGAACTGGCTTGACGCCGCCACCAGGGAAATGTGCAGAGAGGCCTTATTCCAGAGTACAAGGATCCGACCAGCAGCATCCATATTCAGGTTGTCTAGCACCTCATAAGCCCCCCAGTGTCGCCGACAAGTCTGCGCGATATCAGCCTTGAGCTTATGCTCCAAGAGGCAGATAATATCCCATTGACGCCTGCGGGTGAACTCCCGAATACCACAGAGCTTGCCTCTGTCGTTCAACCCCCGCACGTTCCAGCAGAGAATGGACATTAAAGATGTCCAGGGGAGCTTTCCAGCGAGCCAGCCTTGTCTAGCGAAAGGTTCCTGCCCGAGGCCCCTAGCAGTCTAGGATGGACGGTCTTCCGTGACTGCTGAGCTCTAAGGATTAAATCCTCAACATCAGCCTCCGGCGAGTTCAATACCTCGAAGGCATTGTGGCTGAGGCTAGCTTATTAATGTGGGGGGTGTAGGAGATTTTCTTCCCTTTTCGCAGAGGAGAAGGATCCTTGGGCGCCCCTACCGAGGTCACCGGTGTTTCAATGGGTCCGCAGACATCCTCCACAAGGCTAGGCGGGGCATCCTCTTCCCCTAGATCCTTGTCCCGGCTACAGAGAGTAGTTGTCTACTGAACGGCAGGAGAAGGGAGAGAGGACGTGCTTCCAGGAGCCGTCCCTGCCTTCTCACCATTCAGATTGGCAACCAGATGTTGAGCCTCGTTAATCTCTGGCACGTTGAGCATAGGTGAGCAGTTGACAGACAGGTTTCTCTGCTCCACAACTCCAGGCGGCATAGGCAGCTCTACCTCCAAACTGTCAAGTTTAACACAGGATCCATCATCATGCCCAAAGGAATGACAGGCATTACAAGGGTGAGGCATCCAGTCGTAAGCAACCTGGATTTCCTCCTGAGCCCCACTAACTTCCATCAGGGTATGGGAAGGGAATTTGAAGTGGGCATCAATCTCCACACAAACCCTAGCAAACTCGACCCGAGACCCAGAGGCAGTGGCTTCGTCCATGTATAGTGGGGTTCCAAGGGTACTGGCAGCCCGTTCGATCAGGGAGGGAGACCAGAAACGCAGCGGCATCTTAGGGAATTTAATCCAGATGGGGAGGGAGGACAGCTTGTCCTTCTCGAACTTGGAGTCAAGGGTCCAGCGGCGAAGGACCAGTGGTTTGCCCTTGACGAACCAGGGACCCCCGTCCAGCGCGAGCTCAAGGTCTCGATCATCGGAAAACTTGAAAAGAAGGAAGCCATTACCCCGCGAGAGGACCTGGAGATCCCCCTTGATCGCCCATAGGCGCTTGATTAGGCTGGCCAGAGCAGGAATGAAGGGTTTGAGACCAATGAAGTAACACATTAGTACTCTCTCCCAAGATGCAGCAGCCTCTTCAACCTCCTCCGGAGGACAAATAGCAACAGAGATGCCATTCCGCACTGTGGGCGGGAAAAAGATCAGGGATCTGGGGTTAGACGAGTGGCCCTGGCACTGCTCCGCCCAGGTTCTAGCAGGCAACTCCGAGACTAGAGCATTCTGATCGCCGGGGAGGCGTCTAGCACGCGAAGGAGGCCTGGACGGCGGCCGTCGAGACTTGGAGCGCCTGCGTTGGTGAAGACCCGAGCTGAGGCCACCTCGGCCACGACCCGAAGAGCCCCCCCGTAGCAGCACCGCAGAGCGCTCGTTCCCGCCGGCGAGGAGAGCCTCCGGGAGAAAGTCCCCCAAAGTATGGCGCTTAGGAGAACCATGGAGATCAGAGCGCGTCATGATCAATCACCCGAAGACACGTGTCTAATCCATCTGCTAAACCGACGCAGCAAGAAGCAAAAACAGCCACGTTAGCAGAAATTGAAATGCAAAATTCCCACCGAGACAGTGGCCAGCGCAGGGGAAAACTAGAGATGGAACGGAGAGTCTCTCTCTAGAAAACCTCTTTTGCTTCCTGCAATTTTGTGAGTTTTTCTGACTCCGTCTTACTTGCGCATGAGCTTTGTCACAACTTGCACTCTAGCTAGGGGCGGGCTTGTATGTGTCTCAAGCTTGATCTAAACAAAGCCTTCGATTCTCTGAACCACAATTTTCATTGCGACGCACTACGTTGTTTGGGCTTTGATAGCACATGGGTCGGTTGGATCAAGGCCTGCCTCAATCCCACCTTCTCCCCACTTACCAATGGTGAGTGTACGCCTTCCTTCACCTCCTCCAATGATATTCACCAGGGCGACCCCATGTCACCCTATCTATTTGTCATTGTGAATGTAGACCCTCTAATCCTTGTTCAAGAAGGCTGAGAGTGAGGGCAAGCTTGATCCCTTCTTGTGTGGCTTAGTTTCTGTTTCCCACATAGTCTTGGCAGATGACCTCATGGTTTTCTTAAAGGCGGAAAAAAAGAATGCTAGGAACTTGAAGCTTATTCTCGAGGATTTCACTTCTCTCTTGGGCCTCGTTGTCAACCACCATAAGAGCGCTGTTTACTTCGGTGGGTAGGTGCTGCATAGAAGATGGATCTCCGAGCACTTGGGAGTGTGCGAGGGCGAGCTACCTGTCAGATACCTCAGACTTTCGTTGTTATCTAGATGCCTTTCTATCTGGAATTGTGAGCCTTTGATTTAGGTAGTGATGAATTGCTTGCAATCATGGAAAGCTTTACTCTCCTATGCTGGGAAAGTTGAGCTAATCTGCTCAATGCTGTCTTCCCTGCATTTGTACTGGACCTTTGTCTTTATCCTCCCGGTGAGTGTGCTTCAGGCCATTGACAGAGCCATGCCCTTGTTTCTCTGGTATGGGTATGGGCTGAGGAAGCTGGTCCTTATTCCTTGGAAAGATGTATGTCGTTCGAAAGGTGAAGTTGGACTCGGTATTCAACGGACCAATGACGGCAATAAGGTAGGAATTTTTCGTCTTTTTTGGGAGGTTGTTACTAATTGGGACTCTTTGTGGGTGAAGTGGGCTCAGCGCAAATACTTGCGGGGCAGCTCAATCTAGTGCGGTCGACCTCCACAGGAGGCCTCATGGGTGTGGCATGGGGTGCTCTAGGTTCGCCATCTGGCTATGAATCTCTTCAAGTACAACTTAGGTGATGGTCGACGCTTGAAGTTTTTTCTCGACCCATGGCTGGGACACCCACCTCTCCTACTTCGGATAGGAGACCAACTATTTCGTGACATGGGCTGTGATATCAACTACCTGGCGGTGCAGTTCATCAATGGCCAGCGATGTGCCATGCCACTTCCCACCTCATTGGAGATGCATGATGTATGGCTAGAAATCCTGGCGACACTGATTGGTGGTGGGGTTGGCTACATTTCCTGGACCCCACAGGTAGATGGATTCACTCTTTTATTTTTTGCCACAAGAAAGGAGGGGGACCCTCAAAATTTATAAAGAGAAAAAAAGTATGTACCGAGAACCCAAAAGGTGGGGAAGTGAACCCCAAACGAGTTCAGAACCCAACCCCCGATCGACAAACCGGATCAAGGGCCGCAGTAGCCCAATAGGCCCAAAAGAGCAAGCATAAAACAAAAAAGGGGGTCTAAAACTCCGCACAAAAAGAGCACGATAATACTCAAAACAGTGGCATGCAAGTAGGCTAGAAAAGGCCGTTCACAGTCCGACAAAAGGCAATAGCAGACTGAGGAGAGTAATCAACGTCGAAGGAGCGTTTGTTCCTCTCCATCCACAGGAGGGCAATCACAGAGTTGAACATACGTGAGGTCCGGCGCTTCTCAAACTTCTGCATAGGGGCGAAAATATCCCTAGTGAAAACGGTGGCCGCCTCAGACAGGCTGGGAGAGCCGGCGAGTCTCAGATCGGGAAGCAGATTCTGCCAGACAAGGGATGAGTAAGCACAGTGTCATAGAAGGTGGTCCAACGACTCCCCCTCGCTGCAGTAGAGGATGCAGCGGGAGACAATAACAATGCCTCGCTTCCTGAGGGTATCATGGGTGGGGAGACCGTTCAGGAGAGCACGCCATGCATAGAAGGAAAAACACGAGGTACCATCAGCCTGCCAAATCAGAGTAGTTCAGGGGAGCACAGGCCCCTTCGCGCGCAGGGCATTCCAGGCAGAGCAGATGCTAAAGCCAGCAGCACGAGGAAGCTAAACAATGGTGTCGTCGTCTCCCACAATCTCCGTCTCCAAGATAGCAGGCCACAGATCCCTCCTGTCCATAGTAGTCATCGGCGAGAGATTCCATGAGCCATTCCAGATGAAGGAGCTGACCGGGTAGGACCGATCAGAGCCCATGTCGTGCCCAAGACGATCCTTGACTCTAGCCCAAATCGACCAGTGACCCAGCCAGGGGTCCATGAGAAAGGAGAATTTGCGCCCATCCACAATACAGTACTTGATCAACATCCGCGCCTGGGGGCGGACACGGAGGATACAGCGCCAGGCCCAAGAGCAACATTGCGATGGGCGAGCACACTAGAGCGAACCTCCCTGATGGTATTTCCGGCGCATCCAACCAATCCAAAGTGCATGCCCATTAGTATCAACTTCCCAGAGAAGCCGGATCATACTAGCCATGTTTAAGTCCAGAGTATGCCGGATGCCAAGCCCGCCCTCAGCGTGCGGACGACAGACGTGCTTCCAAGAGACGAGGACACACTTGCCAGTAGAGGAGCCAAACCAGAGGAAGCGCATAAGCAGGCAGTCGACCTCCTTGATAACTGAGGCAGGGAGGAGGAAGCAACAGGTCCAGTAGACGTGCATCGCCGAGAGTACAGAACGGATTAACTCCACCCGGCCCGCAGAGGAGAGTAACTTTGCCTTCCAAGATTGGAGCCTGGATTCACTCTTTGCTTAGCTTGGAAGGCTATTCGACCTAGCAGGCCTGTCATCCCTTAGGCTTCACTTGTTTGGTGCAGGAGCACGGTGCTGCGTCAGGCCTTCTATACGTGGAGAGCCCTCTAGGGTGGTCTCCCCTCCCATGACTGTTTGCAGTGCTGGGGCTTCTTTATCGTCTCGTGGTGTGTGCTTTGCTTGAAGGAGGCTGAAGCGATGGATCACCTATTCTGGGTATGGCCCTTCTCTTGCCGAGTCTAGGCGTCGATCTTCTTTAGCTTTGATTTCCCTTATGATGGATCCTCCCAATCTACGGTAGTTGAGATTCTTCTCTATGGATTCCAAATGAGGCGTACTTCGATGAGCATTCAGCAACACTTTGCTAGGGCTTTTTTTGCGGTGATCTTTGGTCTATGGTCAGAAAGGAATCAGAGAATTTTTGAAGATGGCTACCATCCACGTGCGCCTACTGCTCTGTGCATGGAGGTGGATGGAATCATGCAGAATGGCTGAGTTTTTGATACGACGCTTATTGCTTTGAATTTTTCGTGAGGTTGTATCAACCACTAGTAATAGCTTTCAACTTTGGTTCCTGGAATCTCCCTGTTGCAACTACTTTGGACATGAGAGATCTATGGCCTGATATCTTGGCTACGGAGATTGCTGGCGGTGAGGACTCGATTCGCTGGTTGGCTGGAAATGGTATCTTCTCCATCCACTCGGCTTGGAACTCCATCCGGGAGAGAAGTCCTAAGCAGCTCTGGTGTAGCATTGTTTGGCAGAAGGGGGTGATTCCTAGACATGCGTTATGTTCTTGGCGGGCGCTTTCTATGGGTCTCCCTACCCATGATGTTCTGATGCATCAGGGTATTGCCATTGTCTCCCGATGTGTCCTCTGCTTTAACAATTCTGAATCTCTGGACCATCTGTTCTGGCATTGCGAATTCTCCTCGCAGATTTGGCATACGATTCTTCCTGACTTGGGTGGCATCATCGCCCCCACCTTTTTTTTTCCACGAGAAAGAGGGAGACCCTCAAAATATATTAAAAAAGTATGTACAAGAGCGTAAGGGTGGGTAAGCGAACCAACCAAGCCAGAAGGCCGAAGGGTTCATGACCGAACCCAACAAAAACAGGCCGTGGGCCACAAAAGCAGTCCAAGCATCCAGAATACCAAGCAAAAGGCCAGGTCCAACACAAATATAGCCAAAGCCAGAAAAAACCAGCAGAGGCCCAACCGCAAAACAGGCAAAGCCCAACAGACCAAAAGGAAAAGTCGC
The DNA here is from genome assembly GCA_024699735.1 of Posidonia australis. Taxonomy (NCBI): domain Eukaryota; kingdom Viridiplantae; phylum Streptophyta; class Magnoliopsida; order Alismatales; family Posidoniaceae; genus Posidonia; species Posidonia australis. Next base: position 7,572 of record JAMKQA010005693.1, read on the forward strand.
TGGAGAAAAGTCCAGCAACGAAAGAGCCCACGTGAGAAGAAGGGGCCGCAGAGGAATGAAAAACCGGCTGAGGTGCCCAGGAGGCCCAGAGCACTAAACAGTACCATGCAGATCCTCACAGACCTTGGACATCCAGCTCCGATAGGATGGCTTCGGCGGAGCGCGCAGAGTGGCCCGGTGCAAAAGAGCGCCTATTCCGCTCATACCAGAGACCGTAGATCCCACCAGCGATCAACAGAGCGAGCTTGGCTCGGCCTTCTCTAGTCCCGCTCTGCGACCAGAGGCGAAATAAGGCTTCCCAGACATTTTCGCCGGACCTCACCGAGGAGAAGAACGGGCCGAGTCCAGCGATGGCCCAGACCTGAGAAGAGAAGCTACAGAACTAGAGAAGATGGTCAAGGGTCTCCTCAGCAGTAGTGCAGAGAATACAGCGGGAGATGACGGTGATGCCCCTATGCTTGAGGATGTCGTGAGTAGGAAGCGCCTGTCGGATAGCACGCCAGGAGCAGATAGCGCGTCTGGACTGGATGTCCCTGTGCCAGATCATGGGGGCCCAGGGAACCTTCTGAGAGCGCGGGCAGGTAGCCTCCCACGCAGAGCGATAGGAGAAACCCTTGGCCGAGGGGGTCCAGCGGATGTCATCAGCGCCAACAGAAATAGGGGTGAGAAGGATGGCCGGCCAGAGCTCGTGCATGTCGAGGGTGGTGGGCGGCGGAAGAGTCCAGACCCCATCCTTGATGAATTCGCTGGCAGAACTAGACTCGGAGTAGTGCAAGTCAGACCGGAGACGGCGCATAATAGGGGGAGGAATGCCGTCCGGGAATCCCCTGATCCAGGGGTCATGGAAAAAATGTGTGCGACAACCATCCCCAATGCTGTATTCCAGAAGGGGTTTAGCAATGCCGCTCATCCGCAGGATGCTGCGCCAGGCCCATGACGCACGACTGGGCGGGCGGGAACGCCAGATGGAGCGGTTCCTGAGGTACTTTCGACGCATCCATGACACCCAGAGCGCGTCCCGGTTGGTCACCAGATCCCAGAACAGTTTGAGGAGGCCAACCTGGTTGCAGGAGCGCGCCCCACGAATGCCCAAGCCTCCCTCCTCTCTTGGGAGACAAATGTTCTTCCAGGAGATAAAAGAACAGCCCGGAGTGCCGTTACCAAACCAGAAGAACCGCATCAACTTGCGGTCAAGCTCGCGAGTCACCTCAGTGGGAAGAGCGAAAGTGGACGTCCAGTAGACATGAATGGCCGAGAGGACCGATCGAACCAGGACCAACCTGCCAGCGTACGAGAGGAACTTGGCTTTCCAAGTTTCCAGTCGTCTGTCCACAGCCCTCATCAGGGGTGCGCAGTCAGCCGACGTGAGGCGCTTGGGCGACAGAGGGAGGCCCAGGTATCTCACCGGGAATTCGCCCTCAGGGGAGTCGAGGTGTGCAGAAATCCACCGGCAGTGTTGGACAGGCCCACCAAAGTGAATGGAGCACTTGTGGTGGCTGAACTGCATGCCAGATAACGAAGAGAACATGTTCAGAAGCTTCCGGAGGCCTTTGGCATTCTTCTTATCCGCCCGGAGGAAAACCATGAGGTCGTCCGCGAATATGAGGTGTGAGACAGAGAGGTCCCCAACCGCCGTAGGCTCCAGCTCGCCCCTCACAATCGCCTGCTTGAACAAATCAGACAGGGTTTGCATGACGATGACAAAGAGATAGGGGGAAAGGGGGTCCCCCTGGCGGATGCCATTGGCAGACTTACACCACTCGGAGCACGTCCCATTGATCACAGTGGCAAAGCTGTAATCCATACAGGCCTCCATCCACCCGATCCATTGCTCGGAGAAACCAGCGCGGCGGAGGGCCAAACAGATGAAAGGACATTGGACCATGTCGAACGCTCGCCGGAGGTCCAGTTTAACGCACATATAGCCCCTCCGCCTAGAGACGTGCATGCTGTGGCAAATCTCGTGGGCCAGCAGAGTTGCGTCGCAGATCCTTCTACCTCTGATGAGTGCGGCCTGGTTCTTGTCGATCAGAGTGGGGAGCCACTGCTTGAGGTGGGTCGCCAGGAACTTTGTGAGGATCTTGTAGAGAACGTTACACAGGGCAATGGGCCGGAAGTCCTCCAAGGTGTCCGGAACCTCCTTCTTGGGCACAAGGCACAACAACGTGCGGTTAATCCCCGTGGCCAGAGTAGAGGTTCGGAGGAAGTGGTTGACAAAGGCCGTCAGGTCATCGGAGATGATTGGCCAGGCCGCCCTGTAGAAGAAGCCGTTGAGACCGTCCAGACCAGGGGCCCTGTCAGGGTTGATGCTCCAGCAAGCCTCCCACAGTTCAATCTTCGTCGCCGTCGAACAGAGGGCAGAGTTCCCCTCCGCAGGGATGGTGTTGCAAGGAAGGTGACGGGGGAGAGTGTCGCTGACGTGGTGGGTGTTGAAGATGGTCAAG
>JAMKQA010005694.1:0-10930 GCA_024699735.1 Posidonia australis
TTTTAAGTGGATTAGGGTTTTTTGTTGGATTTTTAAATGGATTTGATCAAATTTTATTTAATTAGGGTTTTATGGGATTTTGGGTGGATTTTAATTGGATTTTGTGGTTTATGGATTTTATTTGCTGGATTAAGTGTGCTTTAGGTTGATTTGCTGGATTTTAGGTTTAATTGGGTCAGGTGGGCTAATGTGGGCCTAATTGGGCTTGTGTGGGCTAGGGTTTTGGTGGTCGGGACCAAAGCATCAACCGGAGGAGTCTGCTGCCAAGTGACTTCAAAATCGGGGTGTCTACAGTTGGTATAGAACGTTGTCAAATGGGCATTTTACGTTGAACGCCCATCACTAGACGTCCAACGTTGAACTGCTCATATTGGGAATTCAACAACTTCCTGAGGATTCCCTTCTCATTGTGGCCTTTTTTCCTCATGAAGACTTGATAATCCTTCCGTATCCAATGAGAATACTTGCCTTTCTTGCTAGGGAAGGTTGCCTATCATTGCCTCCAATTTCGGATTTCAAATTTTTGAGCCAAATTTGCAAAGTTTACTAAAGGAGGGTGTTGAACGCTTGTTTTGGGCATTCTATGTTGAACGCCTATTTTTGGCGTTCTACGCTTGTGTCCTAGGTCCTCCATGTTTGCCTTTTTTCCTTATTTGGCAAAATTTGATCTTTTGAATCCTTACCTTGTGTGGGCATCCCCTGATTTTGTGATTGTGTAATTAAGGGTTAATCAAATCTAAATCAGTCATTAATTGAGGATTAAAAGCTCTTGGTTGGCAGCTGACGTCGGAAGTGCGTAGAACGCCTAGTTGTGGGTGTCTTACATTGAACGCCAGATTCTTGGTGTATAACGCTTCTGATTTGGAGAATTTTGATGGCAGTTGTACATTTTTGCCAAGTTTGGATCATTTTGCCTTTTAAGGTTCCCTCGTCTCCCTATAAATAGTGGGGCACCCCCAGCCTTTAGAGAGGATCATAATTTCAGGGGACAAAAAAAAAGAGGGTCGATAGAGACTGACCAGGAGGGATGAGAATTTTGGGGGTGAGAATTTTGGAGGAAAAGAAGAAGAAGAAGAAGAAGCTCATCTGCATGGGCACCCTTAGGCGATATTGGCGTTGTCTTAAGGTAGTTGAACTAGCAATCACAACATCTCCCCAAGGCCTCTCAAGGGCCTACGAAAGCGAACCGAGGGTGACGATCACACCAGTTTCGACATCCGTAGAGTGGAGGAATTGGATATAAAATGAAGGGAAACAAGCGAGGCCCACAAAACGACAAAATCGAAGAAACATCTTTTCCTCCTTCGAAATCTCACATCTGCAGACTAGCGATCACGATGGGATGGCTAAAAGTACTCCTGTGCTAGGTGAATGTTCTCCTCTTTCTTCTTCTTTTTCCTCTGGAATTTTTCATTTTTTTCCTTGTTTTACGGATCTTTGAGTTCGTGGCAAAATTCTTCGTAGTGTTTTGAGGCACCACGATTTCTCGATTGTTTTGGCTTTCATTCGCTCAAATTCACATGCAACCACCTCTCCTTTGATTTTGTTTCGCGAGATTAGGTGTGGTTGACTAAAAATATAGCTTTTCTGGTAAAAAGTCATTGTCAGTGTGTTGAACGTCAGATTTCTGGCATTTGATATTAAACGCTAGAATATTCGCGTTTTACGTTAGATGCCCCAGTTCAAGCGTTTAACACATCTGAACAGAAATCTCTCTGTTTTTCAAAATTTTCTTTTGTTTTCTTTTTATAATTGGCCCAAAGTACCAAGGGGTGAAGTGATTGGCTTTGCCGTAAAGACCGGAGCTTTAGTTTTTGAGTGCTTTTCGAAAAACCAAATAAAAATCGCTGTTTTCTCTATGACTTGCATGACCCTTATTGGGGAACTAATTTGATTGTGTCTTTCCTTGGGTTACGCAAATGATCACTTAAATCCTAAGCACCTCTGTTGCAAAGGACTTAGGAGAGGTGTTTGTGTTGTCTCTTACTTTCGCAAGGAGTACTCCTCTCTCCCTTGACTCTTGTGGAAGTAAGTTAGAATCCCAAGTTAAGAATTGTATTCCCCCTCTTTTTGTGGTTTGATTGTGTTGTGTGATTGATATACGAGAGACCCGACTAATCCTAGGTACGCTAGACTCTACCTCTACGGGTTAGGGATCCAAGTGTGCTTAGGCTTTCCCAAGGAACCTCGAGAGTTGAGATAAGGGGCAGTACCTAGAAAGTGAGTTGTTATCCCAATTGTGAGGGCCCATAGATAAACCTTGGTGATCAGTCATACCCACACCCTAGGTAGCCTGAGTGTCATGTAGGTTAATACATTAATAACAAGTGGAAAAATTTTAAAACATCTAAAGTGATTGTTTGAAAGTGTTGCTGTGCAAGTCTCTGTGACAGCAGTGTTGTACGCTTGAAATTTGGCGTTTTACATTAAACGCCCTAGTATAGGCGTCCAACGCTTTGGTTGTTGTTTTATGTGATTTTTTTTCACTGTCATTGTATAATCCTATTTTCATTTCATTGCTATACTAGAAACTTGTATTCGGAAGCATAACCTTTTTTTTGTAACCACTTGTAATTCCTTGTATTATTTTTTCTAAAAAAAATAAAATCAAAGGAGAGCAAAAAATATAAAAAAAACCCTAAAAAAGAGAGAGAGAAAGAAAAAGAAAAAGGGGGAAAAGAAGCAAAAGAAAAAAAGCAAGAAAAAAAAAAGAACAACAAAAAAGGAGAAAAGGGAGGAAGAAACGAAGAAAATCAGAGCCAGAGGTGTTGAATGCCTATTTTCTTAGTGTCATACGCTAAACGCCAACTTACAGTCGTATTATGTTGAACGCCTGTTTGTCGACGTTTTACACTCCCAAGAGGCATCACTCTCTTTAAAGCTGCACAAGATGAACTAGATAATAGGAGCAGAGCGACCGCGTACGGATAGATCTAAAACAGCTAACACATCAGGGGAGGAAGCAACCCTCATCATTTATCATCCCATCATTGGAGAAGCACTGGACCCTGATTCAATCCAATACAAAGCCACGTATTAGTTCCAAAACAAAGATGTGCTCGACATAATAGGGGCATTCTAGCATCCCAGAATTCATCTCCAAGAGACACCCACCCTTGAGGAAGGACAACGAAGGCCAGTTGAGGACCATATCCCTGAAGAACTACACCAGGGACAACATGAGAACCCACCGTCGGACACAAACCTTCAGAGGCAAGGCAAACATGCTCGATGGAGGATTTAAAACAAGGGCCAACCCCTTGTTTCAAGAACAAAATCAATTCCAACATAGCGAGTACCAAGAGTGAATCAATCCACTCTTCAAACAGCAAGCAACCGACAACCAGCCACCACAAGGATATCACTATCACCAGGCGCCCCTTTACAGTGTAAACCACAACAGATTGCTACCGGCTACTAGTTGTCAAACTCCAACATCTCGACCCCATCAACTGGGATGAACAATTTGGAAGAGATGAGGAAGATGCTTTGTGCATTGGGAGTGCACACTCAAGCTCCTACAAATTTCGACATGAGTTGGTTTCCTCCTGTTCGTTTCCCCCAGGGTTCAAATACCCGAAGACTCCTATGATATCTTGGAGCAACTCAAGAAGATGTAGGCCTATATCTCTATCTTTGACCTCGTCAGCAGCTCAAGTTTACGTAGAAAAGCTTTACAAGAAGTGCTTGAAAAAGCATAGATAGTTCTGGATATACCAGTAGAGGAACTCTAGGTCATTGCTGTTGCAGCATTTGCCGAGCCACTTATCACCTTCTTAGACAATGAGCTTGCACCTCCAGAAAGGAGGATGTCTCCTTTGAATGTAACAATTTCTATAAATAATCATTTAGTATATGGAGTATTAATAGACACTAGAGCATCCATGAACAATTGTTCCCTATCTACTATTAAAACATTGGGTGTGAATGAGGCCACATTAACCCCTCTAGACATGACGATTGCCGGATATGATGACAGTAAAAGGAAAGCCCATGGCAAATGGACCACAAAGATCGGGATCGGGCCGATCCAAATCCCAACCCAACTGATCGTTATAGATATGAATGTTCCCTATCAAATCATCTTGGGAAGGCAGTGGCTTGATAGCCTAAAGGCAATTTCGTTCCCTCGTCATCAATGCCTAAAGTTTCCCCACAACGGGAAGATTATAAAAATAAAGGGGGATGTACTAGCCAAAGAGGTTGAAACAAATGTGATCTATCTGTCATACAAAGTTAGCGTGCGAGAAAATACGATCAGAGCAGAAAAAGGGAAAATATGGTTTCCATGGTCAAACTTAGAGAACAATGGGTTAAACCCAAGTTAACATACAAAATAAAGTCCTCTCCCAAGACGAAGAAGCCTCTCTTGAATGCAGGATGGGAAATCATGAAGAGAATTGGCTACAGGGAGGGCCATGGGCTCGAACCAGAAGGAAAGGGAATAAAGGAGCCAGTACAAGCATATGATGGAGAAGGCCAAGTGGGACTAGGCTTTAATCAATTTCCGGATGACTAACCCCTAAAGTGGGACTTGAAGAATCACTTCACCAGTAGGGGCGTTTTCAACTCAAACACCCTCCCACGGGAGTACATGACTGTAGTTGAACATGCATAGGATGTCAGTCCAGATGCAGAAGACGACAAGAGCATCCCTCAACTCTTTGAAACTCTCAATTTACAACAAACTGAGCCACTGGCTCCCCTATATTCTGAGCCACCGACTCCCCCATACTCCAAGCCACCGGCTCTCCCTTAACAGACTAAGCCACCGACTCCCCTATAATCTGAGCCACTGGCTCTCCCACAGCAGACTGAGCTGCTGGCTCCCCCATACTCTGAGCCATCAGCTCTCCCACAATAGCTTGAGCCACCGGCTCTCCCTTAATAGACTAAGCCACCGACTCCCCTATACTCTGAGCCACTGGCTCTCCCACAATAGACTGAGCTGCTGGCTCCCCCATACTCTGAGCTATCGGCACTCCCACAACAGCTTGAGCCACCAGCTCCCCCACAGCAGACTAAGCCACCATCTCCCCCACGACAACCATGCTCACTAGCTCCCCCATAGCAGTTGAAGCAACCAGCTCTCCTTTAGCAACCAAGTCCATCGGCATCCTCATGTAGTCCATTGGCTCCCGCACCTTTGGACAAGCCATTGCACGCCTCCTCTGCTATCGACGACTCTGAGCTCCCTTCGCCTACGGCTCCGGAGACACCACCTGTGTTGGGCCAACACATCGAGCGAAGTCTGAGAAGGTCCCAACGGCTAATTAACAAAGTCCACCACATTAGTGCAAACATCTTCGCCGATTTGCCCTCCCACAGGCCCGAAAGTGACCCAGATCAGGGAGCAAATCATGAGCCTTTCAAAGATAATGGGAACGTTAGAAATGACAAGTCCCCCCTAGAAAGGCTCGAACATCTACTGATGGAGGTAACTCTAGGGGCATCCCCCCTAGATCATGTAAATAGAAGACTTTTTAATTCTACATTGTTTTCTTTCCCTAGAAATAATTTAGTTTCTATTTCAATTATAAGAAAGCAGGGGCAACATGTCAGTAGTAGCAGCTCGTAGTCGTCCTCGACCACCATTTCAAAAACTATTCGTGTGTGCCATTACACGGAGGCCATGTCTCAGGAGCTAGCTACTGCCAACATGGTTTTCCTGATAGAGGAATTTGATGAGTTTGGGAGATGTGCAGATATATAGGCTTATGAATTATCGAACTACAATAATGATGAAGAAGTTGAGGAAGCCGACTCAGACCTGCTTCAGCACTTGATGGATAAATATGGCGAGCAAACCAAGGCCGCCAAAGAAGAAACCGTGGAAATAAATCTGGGAACCACGGAAGAACCCAAGCTGGTGCTCATAAGTGCCAACCTAAATAGAGAGGAGCACATCGAAATAGCAAAGATTCTCAAAGAATTTGTGGATGTCTTGGCATTCAAATTCGAGGACATGCCCAACCTACAGTTAACTTTGGTGGAGCATCAACTCCTGTTGAATCCCGATGCGAATCCCATCAAACAGAAGCTAAGGCAGTTGAGACTCGAACTAGCACTAAAAGTTAAAGAGGAGATCGACAAGCTTCATAAAGCCAAATTCATCAAGGTGGTCGTATACCCCAAATGGATTTCCAATATCATACCAGTGGCCAAGAAGCATGGGAGGGTCAAAGTTTGCATCGACTATCAGAATATCAATGATGCCTATCCTAAAGATGATTTTCCCTTACCACACATCGACCTGCTAGTAGACAACACCATGGGGTATAAGATGTTGTCGTTCATGGATGGTTTTTCTGGGTACAATCAGATCAAACTAGCAGAAGAGGATCAGGAAAAAAACATCGTTCATCACGTCGTGGGGAACGTACTGTTATGTCGTCATGCCATTTGGACTTAAGAACGCCATTGCCACCTACTAGAGGGCAATGATGGCTATATTCCATGACGTGATGCACGATTGCATGGAAGTATACGTCAATGACATCCTGGTCAAATCAAAAACAAGGGAAGGTCACTTTGAGGCACTGAGGAAAGTACTGAGTCGAGCAAGGCAATACCAATTGAAGATGAATCCCAAGAAATGTGTATTCGGAGTTAGCGTTGGTGAATTACTAGGGTTCATCGTCAGCAAAAAAGGAATTGAGGTAGACCCACAGAGAGCCAAGGCAATTGCACAAATGCCTCTCCCATGGAACATCAAGGAGCTTAGGGGTCTCATTAGTCGCTTACAATTCATCTGGAGGTTCATCTCACAACATGCTAATTGATGCAAGTCCTTTTATGAACTACTAAAAGGGGGAAAGGAATTCATCTGGGATAAGAATTGCCAAAAGTCCTTTGACGAACTCAAGACTTACCTTATGAATGCTCCCATCTTATCAGCACCTGTACTAGGAAGACCTTTGCTGTTGTATGTATCTGTCACTCCTTCCTCAATCGGGGTGGTACTCGCTCAACACGATGAAAGTAGAAAGAAAGAGAAGGGCATCTACTACCTGAGTAGAATATTCCTGACTTGTGAAGAAAAGTACACCGCTATTGAAAAGCACTGCTTAGCATTGGTGTGGGCCTCACAAAGCTAAGGCATTATTTTCTAGATCACAAGGTCTACTACATCGCAAAGATGGACCCTATCAAATATATGTTTGAAAAGCCAATCTTATCTGGAAGGTTGGTAAGATGGCAGATCCTCCTCACAAAGTTCGACCTCCAATATGTACCATAGAAAGTAGTCAAGGAGCAAGCCATAGCAGATCATCTGGCAGAGCTACCCATAAATGACTACCGACCGGTCCAAACATATTTCCCTGATGAAGAAATATTGGCAATACAAGCTGTGGAGCCACTTGACCAACAATAGACTTTATACTTCGATGGAGCACTGAATAGGCAAGGGGCAGGTATTGGTGTAGTGCTTCTCACCCTTGAGGGAGTGCTCATTCCCCATGCCGTTTAATTGAATTTTACTGCAAGCACCAACAACATCACAGAGTACGAGGCCTTGATCCTTGGACTACGCCTAGCCTTAGAATTAGGGGTAAAACGGTTAAAACTCATCGAAGACTCCCAACTGATCCTCAGCAGATTCTGAATAAATACAGAACCCTTAACCTAAGATTGGAGGCATACAAAGACATCATCCGCTTGCTACTGACTCGATTCTAGCAGGTGTTGTACGTCCACATCCTCTGAAGCCACAACCTTCTTGCAGATGCTCTGGTATTGCTAGCCTCCTCGATTGAGTTCCTGATTAGCGTTAATGAATGGACTATCATGGTGTAGCAACAAGGGGCATCCCTTCTTGATTCAACTGAGCCATGGGCAATGAAGCTCAAATAAGAGATTGAGAAGCCAAAAGTTGCAAGTTTTGAAATTTGCTACAATATCAAAGAAGATGAAAACCCCTGGTTTTTCGACATCCAAAACTATATCTAGAACAAGTCTTTTCCTGAGTACGCAACTTAACAAGACAAAGAGGTAGTAAGAAAGATGGCTATCAGATACTTCATGAGAGCTGAGGTTCCTTTCAAAAAGTCTTTTAGTGGGAGAGTGCTCCGTTATGTTACATATGGAGAGGTTGAGATCATCCTCAATGAAATACACAAAGGGATATGTGGTGGGCACATTAATGCTCAATTCATGGCCAAGATGATACTACAAAGAGGATATTATTAGCCAACCACGGAAGCTGATTGTGCAAAGAAGGTGCAAAGGTGCAAGCAATGCCAAATTCACGTCGATAAGATACACTCATCGGCTTCGGAGCTATACTCATCTCAGGCACCATGGTTGTTTGCTATGTGGGTGTTTGATGTGATTGGTCCCTTCGATACAGGAAAACAGAATAAGTTCATACTGACTGCTATTGAATACTTCACCAAATGGGCAGAAGCAGAAGCATTCACCGAGATCAAAGCCTCGAGTCTATGCAAGTTCGTTCGGAAGAACATCCTCTCAAGGTTCGGGATCCCGAAAAAGTTCATAGCGGACAATGGTGCGATCTTCACTTCATAGGACATCCAAAAGTTATGTAAGAAGTTCAAAATTGAGCTGCACCATTCATCGCCATACTACCCTTAAGGTAATGGGAAAGTAGAAGCTACTAATAAAACGTTAATCCGAATCCTTAAGAAAACAGTAGAGGGTGCCAAGGGACTTGATTGGACTAATAAATTAATTAACGCCTTATGGGCTTATCGTACTTCCATAAGAATGCCCACGGGCCAAACCCCATTCGCGCTTACTTAAGATATAGAGATGGTAGTCCCATTTGAAATCATGGTTCCCTCAATAAGAGTCCAACTTGACGATGAAATCACTACTAAGGACAAGAGGCAGTTATTGAGTCTACAATTAGACCTACTAAATGAGAAGCGATTGTGTGACCATGCCAGTGGAACCCTTGCGCGGCTCTCCTATTACTGGGTGCGAGGAAGCACACGAGGAGACCCGATATGGTCACAGTGAAGATGGTGAATCCGGAGGAAGAGACTAGACCTGGAAACACCAAGGGAAGATAAAAAGGACAAGGAAAGGAGTCACCACCTAGTCTTTTAATGGAAAGATGAGGAAAACCAAAAAACACCAGAAAAACTGGGAAGCAAACAAGATGAAGAATGTATGCGTGTGCTCCGTACCTAATGGACAATGCACAATTGAATGCGGGCCAGAGAAAGGATAAGGATTCTGGTTACGCATGGGGAAAGGGTTAGGCACCCCCATGCGCCCGAGATAACTCGGTCTTTCAAGGTTTCCCTATTGTCAATGGTCTATGGATGTATGCTTGCTTATTCTATATGCTCATGTTAAATATGACAGAAAAACATGCCAAATCAAAGTAAAGAAATGAAACAAAGGGAAAAGTTAATCCGAGGGTCAAATGTAGGCATTGAAAATGCCGCTTTATTGTACACCCTGGGGTGATGAGAAAAATCATGAAAATCGAGAAATTCTTAAAAAGTGTCTCGCAAAATAGCGGGTCTAAATAGGTCTTGTGGCTACGTGGGCTTAATGGGCTTCAATTAGGCCTAACGGGCTTTAATGGGCCCAAATGGACTAAATGGGCCTAAATAGGTCTTGTGGGCCTAAATGGGCTCAAATAGGGTTTAATGGGCCTTGTGGGCCTCCATGGGCCTAATGGGCTTCAATTAGGGTTAGAGCTCAGCCACCACATCTCCATCCTGCAAAATTGGGAAATTGGGGTGTCTACAGATTGCAAGTCGCTAAGCATGCATGCCTCTAACAAGAACGACTTGCGAGGGCTTACAAAAAGAAAGTAATTGAATGCAAATTTAACATTGGTAATTGGGTGCTTAAAGAAATCCTACCACACAAGCTTGGGAAGTTGAGACCAAATTGGGAAGGACCATACCTGGTGATTGAGGCATATCCGGGCAACGCTTATCGTTTGGCTAAAGAGGATGGCACTAGGCTTGAACACCCTTGGAATGCACTGTACTTCAAAAGGTACTACCCTTGACATGCACACAAGGACTGAAGATTGCTCGAGCTTGCAAATTAGCTATCTCCGAAAACTTAGGAACCTTGTCCTTAGCCTCAATTCACAAACACTTTGTGGAAAAAGGGAATCAAAAGTCCAATACTGAGATGGACGCGAGCCTTCAACGAGTTCCCCCTCTGGTTCATGAATAACAAGTCCACACACCTCCCTAGAGTTTGACATGCTATCCTAGCGTAAATCTTAGTAAGTTGTGATTGTATAGATGTCCAAAGCCAAGACTTAGAAAGTGCAGAAAAGAGAGGAGTACATCCAAAATATCTATTGACCGAACACATAAAATGGGGGTGAGACCATTAACGCTCGACAAGTGTGAACAAAAAAAAAGATGAAAAAGAAAAAGAGGAGAAAAGAAAAGAAGGCAGCAAAGAAGCTATCCATCGACTAGAAGAAAGAGAGAAGAGAAAAGACGACAACAAAGAAACTGTTCAAAAGAAATGAATGAAAAAGACAGGAAAGAAGTTGTTCAGTGTCAAAACAAAAAAGAGGGGGGAAATGAAAAGCGCGATAGGATCTAACCTTGAGCCGAAGGAGGGTATAGAACTCTAAGTCGAGCCAAAATCTCCGCATAGGACATTATCCCCCTTTCCTCCTACGCCCCGCACTATGCACTCAGAGGCGAGGGGCAGGAGCCCAAGGCTAGGGTAGTTAGCACTAAAGCTAGCCAGAAGCATCTACTGGCCCTGGAGTGCGCAAGGGATCTAACCATCAAGGTTTCCGGCCAACTTGGATCCCTCTTCCAAGCTTTGCAGAGGATTTTATTGCTATCTCCCAACCAAAAATCCAAAAAAATAGAAAGTCCAAAAATCCAAAAATCCAAAAAATAAAATAAAATAGAAAATCAAAAAATAAAAAAGAAAAACATCCAAGAAAAATGGAAAATCCCCAAAGTGGATA
>JAMKQA010005695.1:0-14120 GCA_024699735.1 Posidonia australis
CTTCCTCGTACGTAACAGGGATCCTTACCCAGATTTCTGGTTTTCGAAGACCTTCCTTTTTGTTTTGCATGATTTTTCATGTTTATTTGGTTTTCCTCGTCTTCCATAATAGACTAGGTGGCGACTCCAGCATTTGCATTATTTTGTTTTATTTTTCTGCCGTAGCTTTGCCGATTTTCGCATTGTCTTTGCGATCTCCGCGGGCATAGTTACAGATGGAAAAGAGAGGCCATGAATCTTTCCGTCAGGATCTGAATTCAAAGCCAAGAAGGGTGGCACCGAGGTTTTTCCAAATGGATCGAACCAAGGATGGGAACATCTAGACTTCGATTAGTAGTCTAGAAAAGATGGAAAAGGGTGGCCATGAATCCGTCTGTCAGCATTGGAACTCAAAGGTAAGAGTGGTGGCACCGAGGTACGTCCGAATGGATCAAACCTGGGATGGGAACATCAAGACTCCGACCGGTAGTCTATAAAAGATGGAAAAGGGAGGCCTTGAATCTGTCTGTCAGGATCGAAATTCAAAGGCAAGAGGGGTGGCACCTTGGTTCGTCCGAATTGATCAAACTAGGGATGGGAACATCTAGACTTCAACCGGTAGTCTAGAAAAGATTGAAAAGGGAGGCCTTGAATCCGTCTATCTGGATCAGAATTGAAAGGCAAGGGGAGTGGCACCGAGGTTCATCCGAATGGATCGAACAAGGGATGGGAACATTTAGACTCCGACCGGTAGTCTAGAAAAGATGGAAAATGGAGTCCTTGAATCTATCTATCAGGATCATAATTCAAAGGCAAGAGGGGTGGCACCGAGGTTCGTCCGAATGGACCGAACTAGGGATGGGAACATCTAGACTCCGACCGGTAGTCTAGAAAAGATGGAAAAGGGAGGCCTTGAATCCGTTTGTTAGGATCAGAATTCAAAGGCAAGAGGGGTGGCACCGAGGTTCTTCCGAATGAATTGAGCCAGGGATGGGAACATTTAGACTCCGACCAGTAGTCTAGAAATGATGGAAAAGGGAGGCCTTGAAACTGTCCATTAGGAACGGAATTCAAAGGCAAGAGGGGTGGCACTGAGGTTCATCCGAATGGATCGAACCAGGGATGGGAACATCTAGACTCCGACCGGTAGTCCAGAAAAGATGGAAAAGAGAGGCCTTGAATCTATCCGTCAGGATCTGAATTCAAAGCCACGAAGGGTGGCACCGAGGTTTTTCCAAATTGATCAAACCAAGGATGGGAACATCTAGACTCCGATCAGTAGTCTAGAAAAGATGGAAAAGGGAGGCCTTGAATCCGTCTGTCAGGATTGGAATTCAAAGGTAAGAGTGGTGGCACCGAGGTACGTCTGAATGGATCAAACCTGGGATGGGAACAACTAGACTCCGACCGTAGTCTTGAAATGATGGAAAAGGGAGGCCTTGAATCTATCCGTCAGGATCGGAATTCAAAGGCAAGAGGGGTGGCACCGTGGTTTGTCAGAATTGATCAAACTAGGGATGAGAACATCTAGACTTCAACCGGTAATCTAGAAAAGATGGAAAAGGGAGGCCTTGAATCCGTCTATCAGGATCGGAATTGAAAGGCAAGAGGAGTGGCACCGAGGTTCGTCTGAATGGATCGAACCAAGGATGGGAACATCTAGACTCTGACTGATAGTCTAGAAAAGATGGAAAAGGGAGGCCTTGAATCTGTCTGTCAAGATCGGAATTCAAAGGCAAGAGGGGTGGCACCGAGGTTCGTCCGAATGGACCAAACTTGGGATGGGAACATCTAGACTCCGACCGGTAGTCTAGAAAAGATGGAAAAGGGCAGCCTTGAATCTGTCCGTTAGGATCAGAATTCAAAGGCAAGAGGGGTGGTACCGAGGTTCTTCCGAATGGATCGAGTCAGGGATTGGAACATCTAGACTCCGACCAGTAGTCTAGAAAAGATGGAAAAAGGAGGCCTTGAATCTGTCCTTTAGGATCGGAATTCAAAGGCAAGAGGGGTGGCACTGAGGTTCGTCCGAATGGATCGAACCAGGGATGGGAACATCTAGACTCCGACCGGTAGTCTAGAAAAGATGGAAAAAAGAGGCCTTGAATTTTTCCGTCAAGATCTGAATTCAAAGCCAAGAAGGGTGGCACCGAGGTTTTTCCAAATGGATCAAACCAATGATGGGAACATCTAGACTCCGATCAGTAGTCTAGAAAAGATGGAAAAGGGAGGCCTTGAATCTGTTTGTCAGGATTGGAATTCAAAGGTAAGATTGGTGGCACCGAGGTTCGTCCTAATTGATCAAACCTGGGATGGGAACATCTAGACTCCGACCAGTAGTCTAGAAATGTTGGAAAAGGGAGGCCTTCAATCTGTCCGTTAGGATCGAAATTCAAAGGCAAGAGGGGTGGCACCGTGGTTCGTCCGAATTGATCAAACTAAGGATGGGAACATCTAGACTTCAACCGGTACTCTAGAAAAGATGGAAATGGGAGGCCTTGAATCCGTCTATCAGGATCAGAATTGAAAGGCAAGAGGAGTGGCACCGAGGTTCGTACGAATGGATCGAACCAAGGATGGGAACATCTAGACTCTGATCGATAGTCTAGAAAAGATGGAAAAGGGAGGCCTTAAATCCGTCCGTTAAGATCGGAATTCAAAGGAAAGAGGAAAGGCAAGAGGGGTAGCACTGAGGTTCATCAAAATGGATCGAACCAGGGATGGGAACATTTAGAATCCGACCGGTAGTCTAGAAAAGATGGAAAAGGGAGGCCTTGAATGCATTCGTCAAGAACGGAATTCAATGGCAAGAGGTTCCTAACCGTTTGTTTGGCCAAAAGGATTTGCCAAACAGATCTTACTCAAGTACTAGTGCACCTTGGATCATCACCACTGTGGGGGATGTCATTTGAAATAGCATAGTGCCCTACTACAGTTGTCATTTTGTAGGAGCCATTATGTGATGAATGTCACTTCTCTATAAGAAGGTGCACTGACCATCATTTGGAAGATAATTTGCACCAAGCGTTCTCAAAAAAGTCCCCCCTTTCCACGAAGCAGCTTACATGCCCCTAGTCGAAGGCTCTGGTTCAGTTACATAGTAACTTGATGTTCTGTTAGGTACTTGATGTCTTCTCAGGCATATGATACGTGTGTAACCATGCCGGCGACAGCCTTGAGGATTTTGACCCAAAAGGCCAAAATACATGAGGGACGCCACCTAGTCTATTAAAATGGAAGACGAGGAAAACCATATAAAACATGCAAATCATGCAACGGAAAAGCAGGTCAAAAACCAAAAATGAGTAAGGATCCCTGTTATGCACGAGGAAGGTATTAGGCACCCTCGTGCGCCCGATAAATCGGTCTTCTATTGGTTTCTCATTTGCTTATGAAATGTCGATTTTTCAACCTTTACTATATGCCCAAGGGAGATATGCCATGCCATGCTAATGTGTGTGGTGCCTAAAATACAGGTGCGTGATGTGCAGGGGTGTGTCCTAATGCTCAGAAGTATCACTCGTATGTCGGGTCAAGTGTCGATGCAAAGTCATTGCATGAATAAAATAAAAGATATATCAATTTCGAGTGATTTTTCATCCTTGTTTTGCTATATGCCAAATGCAATCTAACTTGCATAAAAATAGTTAAAAGCAGAGCTATGCCTCCCTGGTATATCAAGGAAGAAAACCAGCAAAAACCCAGAAGCAAATCATGTTGAGAAAGAGTGCTAAAAACCATATGAAAACCCGCTGTGCACTACTGAAAACAGGCTGATGCGCCTATTTGGTGCGCTAAACTGGTGCTCTAGTCTGGTGCGCCACATATGTGCTCCTATGTGGGCCAAAGAGATGTGCTGAGGGAAAACAGAAACTTATGCAATGCCAAGTCACATGAGAATGCCTTTCAGAAAATCATGCCATTTAAAACCCTTCGCAAAACTTGGAAAACATGCTTTAGAAGAGAAAGAAATACAAGTGCAATGACGTGTGGACCTTGTGCTCAAGGGCTGGTGGCCTCACACAAGATCACACTTTATGCATGCTAAATGAGGGATGCAGGATTCAGCCATGCCACTGGATCATGGGTTGATGCACAAGGCTCTCCACGTAGGAGTAAGGTGCAACCAGCCTACCAATTTCTGACCAAGGATTGAATATCCAAAAGGAGAAAACAACTAGGAAACAATCTTGCTTTAAACTGAAAACATGCATGCAAAACCATAGAATATAAAAGAACAAGCGGTAAAAGAATCAGGCTCAAAATCATCCAGAAAACCATGTAAGCAGATATGCAAAAGTGAATGTTTTACTCTCTGACCAGTCTAGTGCTCCTGAATGGGGCGCCAGAGTGGTGCACTGGAGAAGTGCGTCACTCTGATGCGCCATATAGGTGCTCCCTAGAACATCTGGATCAGACTGCAATCTGATCCAGAATTGAGACGGGTGATCTATACTAATGTAGATTGATTCATGCGGATGTTAAAAAACATGTCAGGATGCATATGATCAAAGCCATATTATTATCATTTGATGAAACCAAGATGATTTAATGGATTCATGGCAGAAACGCATACAAAAATGTAAAGGGACAAACATGAAACAAGTAAACCCAAATAAAACTTATGTAAGTGATGATCATACCAAGAATATAATAAGGAAAAGATAGCTCATGTAGGCAACATAGTGTAGATTTTTATGCTTGAAACAAAGTAAACATACTTGCAAACAAAAATGTAGATTTGCATGGAGAGCATCTTGCAAAGAGTTTAAGTAATTTCATCATAGAAACCTCATGAAAAAACATATAAATCAGACCATACATGTGGAATTTCTAGCTTGCTTTATTTCATTGCAAAAGAAAAGGAAAAGTGGGAAGGACTACCTTGTCCAAGATGTTCCTTCAAGAAAGAAAAGAAAGACCCAAGATAATAAGCTCCTTGATGCTTTGGAAGGGCTGAGAATATCTCTAGATGCAAGGCAAAGCTTGAGTGCTAAAGTGAATAGTTCAGAATTCTGGAGAAGGCTAGTGTAGCTGTGTGTGTCTCTATCTTTCAAGATGATCAGCCCCTTCAAATGGTTGCTTATGGGGTCAATATATAGGGATTTTCCATGGGTAACTCCTAGGAAAGCAAGGAGCCTCGTAGACGAAAAGCCTGGAAGATTCCACAGCATATTCGCTGGTAGAGGTAACAGCCATGGGAGGTGGAAAGCCAGTAGCCAGCAGCCTCAGAAATGGTTGGGCGCCTGGTATGTGCGCTAGGTATATGCGCCAGGTTGTTGTGCTAGCTAGGTGTGCTAGGTAGGTGTGCTAGCTAGGTGTGCTAGCTAGGTGCTCTCCCCTACTTGTCTAGATTTCTAGTTGGGCTACATGCCTGCTATGGGATCTAGGATTGGTTTAGCTAATAGGATTAGGTTTGCCACATCCAAAGCAACATCTGGAAAGATCATCTATGAGTCACCTCAAAATCGAGGTGTCTACAGATGCCCGTCCCTAAGCGAGGTCGAGGGACGAAAGGAACCAAGACCGATGCTCAGGGTTGACCAGATACCCCCATTTTGAGATTACAGAAGGATGGTGTTTGCTGTAGGCAGTAAGTCACTTATTTGGCGGATGCACCAAAAGTCATGACTAGTTGCCAAATGCAAATGCAAATGCGAAATGCATGCAACAACTAATCTAAATGCTGGGGATGTGATGTAAAGCTGATGCTGAAGGCCGATGCAAAGCTGATGCTAACATAAGAATGGGTGCTTGCAAGATGATGTGATGTTGATGCTAACGCTAAAAGAAATAAGGCAAAAGATAAAGAAATCCTGTACACAGAGGAAGCCACAGGCAGAAAAATGATAAGTTGTCGAACTCATCAGCCGGATTATTGAGGTTATCAACCTAAGAGACGGGACATGACAAGCCAATCAAGTCTTGTCAACCCGACCGCCAGACAGCGTGACGGTTATCAACCGAGTAGTTGGGGATACCAGTCCAAGAAAAGGGGGCATGACAAACATACCATTTGTCAAGCAAAATAGGGCCCTGTCAGCACGGACCAAGGGTGAACAAACAGATTTCGCGCCCGCGAAAACTCAAAAGGGGAAAACAAAAGGACCTTGACCGCCTGGTCAAAGGGTCAAACAACGGGATTCTGCGCCTGCGAAAACCCAAAGAGAAAAGATAAGGACCTTGACTGCCCAGTCAAAAGTCAAGCAGCTGGATTTCCTACCCAAGGAAATCCGAGAAAGGGGTCAAGACCTTGACCATCTAGTCAAAAGGTCAAGCCACAGGATTTCCTGCCCAAGGAAATCCGAGAAAGGGGCTAGGACCTTGACCATCTGGTCAAAATGTCAAGCCACAGGATTTCCAGCCCAATGAAATCCGAGAGAAACCAAGGGCTTTGACTGCCCAGTCAAAGTCAACTAGCTGGATTCTACGCCCACGAAAGTCCAGGAGAGGCAAAGGACATTTGACCACCTGGCCAAAGCCAACAAGCTGGATTTCGTGCCCACGAAAATCCAAAAGGGCAAAGGACCTTGACCGCCAGGTCAAAGATCAGCAAACTGGATTTCGCGCCTACGAAAATCCAAAAGGGGCATATGACCTTGACCGCCCAGTCAAGATCAGCAAGTTGGATTTTGCGCCGGCTAAAATCCAAAAGGGGCAAACGACATTGACCGCCTGGTCAAAGTCAACAGGCTGGACTTCGCGCCCGTAAAAATCCAAAAGGGCAAATGACATTGACCGTCCGGTCAAAATCAAGAAGCTGGATACCTTGCCCGCGAAAATCCAAAAGGGGCAAATGACATTAACCGCCCGGTCAAAGTCAACAAGCTGGATTTCGTGCCCGCAAAAATCCAAAAGGGGTAAATGACATTGACTGCCCGATCAAAGTCAACAAGCAGGATTCCGTGCCCGCGAAAATCCAAAAGGGGAAAATGACATTGACCGCTTGGTCAAAGTCAACAAGCAGGATTCCGCACCCGCGAAAATCTAAAAGGGGCAAATGACGTTGACCGCCCGGTCAAAGTCAACAAGCTGGATTCCGCACCTGCGAAAATCCAAAAGGGGCAAATGACATTGACCGCCCGGTCAAAGTCAACAAACTAGATTCCGCGCCCGCGAAAATCCAAAAGGGGCAAATGACGTTGACCGCTCGGTCAAAGTCAACAAGCTAGATTCCATGTCTGCGAAAATCCAAAAGGGGCAAATGATGTTGACTGCCTGGTCAAAGTCAACATGTTGGATTCTACGTCCTCGAAAATCCAAAAGGGGCAAATGACGTTGACCGCCCGGTCAAAGTCAACAAGCTGGACTCCGCTCCCGCGAAAATCCAAAAGAAAGAGGTAGAAGGATCTCATTTGCTCAGAAGGAGATCCCAGAAAACAAAGCGATGATCCCTGGATTGTCCCCCAGGAAGGAAAACGGCAAATATATTGGCTACTGACGCTGTAGTGCAGAAGCTGACATTTAAGATGCATGTACAATCTCTTCTTGCTAGAATCTTCAACTGAATGTGGCTTATTTGTAAATGTCCAAAACTTGAGGGCTTTATTGCAAATTGCCCAATGATGGCAGCCTTCTGATTACTACATTACCATTGTGCTGTGACATTCGAGATTCTGCTATAAATTAAACTTCCCACATCCTTTGTGGACTGATCTGCAAATTTACGAAACGTAGGGGGTTTTCTACAAATTACCCCATCTAGTGCATTTCGTGGGCCATGTGCTTGACACTGTATATTCTGTTCTTGGAGTGTAAGCTGTAAAGTGCTAGGGGCTGAAACGCAATTTCCACCGCTGTTTTGCATTTTGAGCCTTGACTTATTTTACAAGTGGGTCCCACTGGATAACTATCAAGGAATATTTTCCATTTCTCCCTGCTTACTGGAACTGCAAAGGTGCTTGTGCTGCCTGGCTTTTCCAAAGGTTCTGCTATTATTTTGCTTGACTTCATATCTCCAAAGCAGCACTTACATGCACACATATATTTTGTGAAAAAAATTTCCTTTTTCTTTCAATGGGCACGCCTCTTCTTCTTCCTCCCTACTCCCTTTCCTTATACGAAAAAACCCATTCCTCTTCCCCTTCTCTTCTCTTCATCTCTCCACTTTCTCCGCCCCTCTCATCCTCTTACGGCAGCGGTGCACAGGAGGTGAGCCGATGGGGTGCTCTCGACTGGTGCGGGAGTGAGTCACGTCGGTGAGGTGCGGCAAGGGTCGGCGGCTAGTTGCGGCGGCGATGGACCGGACCCTTCAAGACTGGCTGGACAAGGGTTCACCGGCGGGGGTAACCTCTTGATTTCCTCTCTTGTGCTTGCGTGTGCTTGTCCCTCCTCTATTTTTCTTTGCTTGCATCCTCTTTTGCATGGCCAGCGGCAAGGTGGGTTTGGCGGGGATGAGCTATGCGGGTGGTTGGCCATCGGTTGTGGAGGGATACGGGTGGCAGAAGTGGTTCGGGCTCTGGCAGGTTGAGGTGGTGATGGTAGGTATGCAGTGGAGTAGTCGACGGTGGGTTCCAACGGATTGAGCCGTGCGATGGCGAGCTGGCCGTGAGGCAGATTGGCTGCTGGGTTTTGGTGGGTTGGCAGCTGAGAGTGGATGGCAGTGGGGAGGTGGCGGTTTGGGTGGTTGTTTGGTGGCCACCGGTTGATGATTGGTCGCCGGCGATGCTCCGGCAGGCAAGGGCTATGGCCTGCGATTGCAGTTGGAGGTGATGGCTGATAGTGGTGGCGGGATGGCTGTGTGGTGGTGGTTTGGGTGATGGTTTCTTTTTTTTGTTTTATTTTTTTGGCTGGCTGAAAGGTTTTGCTGTATATTGACTGAATGCCATGCTGTTTCCTTTGCCATTTGAAATGTGATTCCATTTCTTGAATTTAATCAATGTTGCTTTGAATCAATTTGGCCATTTTAAATCATTTATTTGCTGAACCAGGCTTGAGTAAAATGATAGCATACATGGGCACAGAACGTTTCATGTCCAACAACAGTTGCATGTCCCACCTTGTAAATACAAATAGCAAGAACATCAACAATGCATCATAATAATAACTGCCACAACTCTTTATATTTTCATGTAACCACTTGCTTTTTCTAAGTGTTGAGCTTCCTTCCGCAATGCTAGGTTGTAACTACATGCTTGTTTTACCCACGTTTCTGTCACCATATGCCATAGTGCCTTATTTAAATGCTATGCCTTCCCCTTTGCCTGTAATGCAATACCTGACTTTGACTTTGGGCTTAAACATTTTGCATTTACCATGCCTGTTGTTGCTATTTTACTTTAATTTGGTTTTTTGCCCCCAATGCAGGATGACCCGGCTCTAGAGGAGGGAACCCCACAGCCTTCCCGAGATACGTCGTCTAGCTCTCGCCCCTGTCGGCGAGGTAGTTCTTCAAGGTCATGTGCCTCTAGCAGCTCGACTCCCACTATCCCTGCTGAGGTAAGCCCAAACTGGAAGTAAATATGCATATAAATCTGGTGTTTTATCTGTCTAATGCATTTTCAGGAGTCCGACAATTTTGAGGGGCGGCTGTTGAGCGACCATCACATTTGTGAGGGTCAAGATTTTGGGGTAATCTTCCTGCTTTAACAAGCTTTAATTGCTCTTGACTTGGCATTAATTCTATTTTTGACATTTCAAGAGGGGGATGCAAACCGGATCATGCGATGCCACTGGGGCCCGATGCTTGACCATTTCCATCGTTTGCCAGATTTTCTGCCGGACTTCCTCCTACACCGCTCCCCATTTGGAGGTTTGCTTCGCATACCCATCATTCACGGCCATTATAACTTCTTCAGGGCTTCAGTGGAAAGGTGGAGGTTTGAGACATACACTTTCCATTTTCCATTCGGCGAGCTAACCGTCCTACCTGATCAGTGGGCTCTGTTGACGGGTCTTCCCTTCGGTGACGAACCGATTATAGGTGAGACCACTCACGGAATGCACCTTGCTCCTGCACATTTGGGCCGTGTTCCTCCAAAACCACCTCGGGGAAAATACATGATCACCGTAGGATGGCTGAGATAGTGGGACAAATTCTGGCCTAACCCCGAGTCTGACAGCGAGGAGGCAGACTTTGTACTGAGGCATTTCCTGCTGGATCTGCTGGCCAAGATGTTCTGTGATTCATCTGCTTACTGCATTCATGCTGATTGGATAGCATATTTAACCAATCTGGATCATCTAGATCATTATGATTGGGCCAGCGCTAGTTACACCTGGCTGATCTGCGGGCTTGACAATGTGGTTAAGCTTGGGCGCCGCTCTTATGTGGGGCTATACCCTCTACTGACTGTAAGTATTTGCTTTTATTACTTTGCAAAATAAAATTCCTTTATGCTTAATATTTGATAAATTGACTTATGTCTGTCATTTCCAGAATTGGATCATGGAGCATATCACCAGAGGGCATAGTTTCGGCCGCCTTCGGGACGAGCTTCTGCATCTTCCCCGCTAGTGGGTCGAGCCTGACCATCAAGCTGCTGCTGGGGTTTATAGTTACGAGTCCTACCGGTATCTACTAGACCTGGTAGTGCTCGAGGATGTAAGTTTCCCTTCTTTTTTATGCTGTATCCTCTAATGCATGCTTAGATTGCTTATATATTTCTCTTGCTTTCAAATAGGTTCATCTGCGCCCGTTTTCCAGATATAATGGCTTTGACTGGGTTCCCCTGAACTCTGGCAGCGTTCTTAGGGACAAGCAGGTGAAGTTTTATTGCATGAAGAAGTCGGCTTATTTCCTTCCGGGGCACGTGCGACATCAATTCCTGAACGAGTTCTGCATTCCTGCCCCTCCTCCTCCTGCTATGGATCGCCCGGCTATGACTCGCTCAGTTGCTAGAAGCCGACATGCAGCAGCCATAGCTTCCCAGGACAGACACGTCCTTCGGGAAGTTAACTACACTGACTATTTGGCTTGGTACAGGCATGTGGGGAAGCCAAGCCGTACCTAGTCGAGGAGGCAATGCGGGACAGCCAGCGTGGGATGTGGAATGCCTCCGACTGGGCCAAGGTACATGATTACCACTCATGCTTAATATTGCCGATATGTGAATTATATAAGTCTGACATTTGTCACAATCCACAGGGCTTTGAGGAACAATTTGGCACTTTTTATGCCAACATCCGCCGGAAAAGGGTAAGACTTTTACTTTGCAAATTATCATTTTCAGCTCAAAGCACGCTGACATATCTGTTGTTTTGCAGGAACTGTGCTGGCGTAACATCATCCGGGTATGTTTCTGTTTCTATTTTTGTTACCTTCTCTCACAATTCTGACTGCTAACAGAAAACTTTGACATTGCAGCAAGACTTCCCAACTCAGGAGGTGAATGTAGCTAGTAGCGGGGATTTCACCATGGAGGCATCTGAGGAGGATCGCTCAGATACCAAGGTTACCCAGAGGGTCCGTGATTCTACTCCCTGTTCCCAGGCTGCTGCAGCTGCTCAGTGGTCGCGTTGAATCACCCGACGAGGTGCCCTTCTCTTGGCCGAATATTTCCAAAAGGCAGCATCTGATGAGGAAGATTCAGACGAAGAGTAGCTTTTCTGTATTTGGGGTTCTTTCCAAGCTTTGTAATAACTATGGAATATTGTAACCCTTTTGAAAATTTTATAAAAATCCAGATTCCGTGATGTGCCCCCCGGGGTTTTGTGTGTATGTTGTATGCAGGTTCAAATTAATGGCACCGGTTTGGCGAGATCCAAATTTCAGGGGAGGTGCCGCTGAAATTTGCAACCATTCCATGCGCCACCTAGGTGTGCCGCCTAGGTGTGCCCTTCCGATGCGCCTCTAAAAATGGCGAGTTTGTTTTCCTTTTTTGCTGAAACCCCTTTTTATTTTCCCTATATAAACTCGCATTCTGCGAGAGATGCCGCCGTCCTTTCTGAAAAACGGTGCTAGATCTCTACTTTTTGCTCCTTTCTTTGATCTTTCTGAGCATTGGCTGCGTTATACTCTGCATCACAATGGTATGTACCTCTGTAAATATATGCTTTCTACCGCTTTTCTGTTGATTTCTCGTGCTTTGCTACAAATTCTGCATTCTGTGATTCTATCCTGGCAACATATTCTGAATATGTCTCTTCATTCTGCATTCACTTTTGGATTATATTCTGCTGGATTGCTTTGTTTGCTTCATGTTTATGTTAAGTTCTGCCCCCTCCCTTTACTGCCATATTTGGCTCAAATCTGTGTTCACAGAGTTATCCCAACATGGTGACCCAAAACACTGCTCAGATGCTCTACGTGGCTAGATTGATGTTTTGACAGCTGCTGATCGTGAACAACGACGGGTCTAGGGCATTTCCTCCTCCCTTCTGAGTATAGCTAAGGTGGAGGTTAACTGGCATCTGCTGTGTGCTATGGCTCGATTTTGGAAACCGACCTTGCACGTTTTCCACTTTGGGCAGGTAGAGATGACTTTGACTTTGGAGGAAGTCAGACGGATTTGCGGCTTGTCACCATTCATGCCCCCTCTAGTCTTTACTTGTCATGACAGCTATGTTCATGTTTTGAGCCGACTCACATGCGTGGCCAGAGATGTCTGTGAGGAGAGACTTGTCTGCAAAGATTGATCTACAACCATGGTGCGCTTGGACTATTTTGATGAGATCATCGGTGCTCGTTCATCCCTAGGCATCCTGTGGCTTTATAGCTTTGTACTGTGCTTCCTCGGGGAGCTTATTTTTAGCCATGGCTGGACGACTGTGGCAATCGAGGTGGCAGAGATAGCCTGGGCGATGGTTGTTCGCCAGATTGATTTGGCTCCTGTTCTTCTTGCTGAAACCTATGTTGGTTTGGACCGGGCATTGAAGCGCTCCCGCCATTTTCATGGGTGTGGTGCCCTCGTGCAGGTAAGCAAACCATTTTATATTTAAATATTCTGTTACGCTCCTGTTAACCATGATTCCATTTTTGCCAGGTTTGGTTTGCTGCCCATGAGGGGATGAAGATTCAATGCCCTCAGCCTTCTGCTTTCGAAGCTTATAGTCGCACTCACCATTCGAGGACACTTCCAGGGGTGCAAGAGTTGTGTAGCAGACTGCGGAATCTTGCTAAGGATTCAGTGACATGGTGCATTATATCCTCAGTATCGAGAACCTTTACTGCCTTTCAATGCCAGGGATATACGGCTCGTGGTCATTCCTAGGTTTTCGAGAGGTGTGGAGTATCACCTCGTCCGGGTCCTTCGCTAGTTCGGCTTTTGCCTGGATTCTATTGAGCAAAGTCCCTGCCCTGACCGGTATAAGAGGTATATAGTTGGCTCAAATGCAACAACTTCAGAACTAGCCTGCAAGACGCAGGCTGGCATCAAATCCTCTGATCTTGCCATTACTAAAGGTTCTGGCTGTACGGTGGAATACGAAGCCGAGATACGGGAGACATGGCCTTTGAGCGAGATCCCACCCAGCGGCACTGGTTTCACAGGGGCTAGCAGTTCAAAAAAACCCAGAATTGATTAGCAACACATGTATCAGTGATGGACCACAATAAGAATTATTGGCACTTATGTCTTTCCGCATTGCTTGTATTTGTTCATGTATTTCCACAACTACCCTCAAGATTAAATAACCGGCATGCCCCTGGTCTCAGATTCTTCCAATTAAAGAAGCGACTAGCATGCCCCTAGTCGAATGCCTATTTGCCCGTATTACGACTCAAAACGCAGTTGGCATGCCCCTGGTCAAAATACAGCCAAACGCCTTGCAAAGTAAATGAAAACATGCTTGACTAAAAAAGTAAATGTTGTGCAAAAAGTGCGAATGCAAATAAGGGGTTAATATATATTGGTGCCCTCAGCGCCAAGGAAGCTTGTTTTGCCTGTTGCAGGAGGTGACACTATTCTCGACTCATGAGGCACTAACCTAGGCACTTAGGTTTATTTGTGGCTCTCCTACAGATTTATGGGCCTCATGCCAAATTCTTGGGGCCCTATATCTACTTCTTCTTTTTTAAGGATTCAATTTCTTTTCTCCCTCATAGGCATGCTAAACCTACCCTACTCCTGCTTGGAGGTAAAATACACTTAGGTTGAGGGGGTGGCTGCTATTTCCCTTGTGCTGAAGGGGTGGCTAGTCCCTTTGATCATGTGGGCTTAGTAGGTGCATGCTCCGACTCCTCTCCAAGTTATATG
The DNA here is from genome assembly GCA_024699735.1 of Posidonia australis. Lineage (NCBI taxonomy): Eukaryota > Viridiplantae > Streptophyta > Magnoliopsida > Alismatales > Posidoniaceae > Posidonia > Posidonia australis. The sequence continues at coordinate 14,112 of JAMKQA010005695.1, forward strand.
GTAGGAGTA
>JAMKQA010005696.1:0-12731 GCA_024699735.1 Posidonia australis
GAATTATTATTTTAAGTTTATTTTGATTTTTACATGATCAAACGGAATAGTAATTTCTATTTTAAGTTTATTTTAGATCCAGACAGGAATTTAATGGTCAGTTCTCTTTTTGGACCCTGTCATGGAAATAAGTACAACGAATATACGAAGTTGTAATAGAAAGAACAGAGTGCATGGCGTCACAGAAAATTTAATACATCTCAGTATCTTGCTGGTATCATCATGAGCATCATAAACTAGCCTTCCATGCACAATCGCATCTACTAGATACGAAGCATGAACAAATTTAAGTAGGAGTGCAATTGAAATCAACGCAGGAACTGAATGATACTTGAACCGATTGTCAAGTCCATTCTATGGTTTTTATACAAGCTCAAACTGTATATTACTACATTCGTTACCGTGTACTGTAAGAGTAATGAATGTATGCTGCTGAAGCACTAACGCAAACTGTCTTGAGTACGTTGTGATTTATGGATTTTGGATCCTTTCAAATGCACTGCAAACGGCAACAAATACGAAGCTACTTCGACCATCCAATGCATACCAGGTTCGTTACGTTCAAAAGTATGGGAATTCTTCTTTTTGGGCCCACCCATAACATGGGTTTTGGGCCCAGTTAATAAAGTTGATGATGGATCGAGAAGAAGTCCTAAAAGTATTGTAGCCCTACACGCAAAAGAAAGACTGATGAGCAAATCACCAGAGCATAATATTATATTGTATGCTTGTGTGCCAGAATGACGGCAAATCACCAGTTAATTTGTGTGTTATTTCGTATCATTCATAATATTATATTGTATTGTATGCTTGTGTGCCAGAATGGCAGCAAATCAACAGAGCAAGTTTGATGAGGACAAAAGTTTTGTGCCAGTAACGGATTTTTTTCCCCGTTCTGTTTTGAAACAGTGATGCGGTCACACAGTTTTTAAAAAAAAAAAAAAAAAGGGGGATGAAACGGACACAAATGACCTCTTTCGCTCTTCTTCCCCTCTTCTCTCTCTCTCGTGGTGTTGTGGCGAGTAGTAGTTGTGACGCCGATTGGACATTGCGACGTCGACCCAGCCACGCTGCAACGACAGAGGATGGGCAACAGCCAAAGGTGCCATTGTTGATGCAGGCGACGGCAGGTTGCGGTGGGTGAACTCCTCGCGAGATCTCCTTATCGGCGTTGGGGAAGTTGGGGCAGGGCTTCTTGCTTGAACGTGTTGCACCTGTTGGATCCGTCATCGGAGGACATGGGGTGAAGGGGATTAGGGTTCTGGTAAGGGTGAGAGTTCTCTCTACGGTTCAGGGAAAAAGGGATTTTTTTGTACCCTGTTGCTAAATAATGATATATGTTTTCTTATTGTATTTTATTTTTTTTTATAATTCAAGCGCAACACTTGAGTTAATCACTAATCTTTTCTAGACCAATACAGCTCAGAAGAAATTCACTTTTGTTTGAATGCTTTATTGATTGAATAGTTCAAATTGGTTTGGAAAATTCTTGTTTTTGAGTTGTTTTTCTTTCGATTTCTTAGTATTTGATGTAATATAACATGTGATTTTATTGGGTTCATGGTCACGTGAATCTCATTCATCTCAATGGACCCAAAGGCATCATCATAAATTTGAATGCTCCACTATTCCAAATTGGCGTGGGATGAGGAGTGTGGATCGGCTGCCCACCAGCTTTGTTGTTGAGAGTGGAGGAAAAAGAATGAAATTAATGTGGGGGTGGCATTTCTCGTTTTTGGCACAAGGCTAATTGTGCTATTTTGGGCACAATCACATGTTATTAGAAGGTTCCTCTTATAATATAGTTTGTTGTGTTGGTTTGCAAGAACTAAGAGGAGGAAGAAAAGCTGAGAAGACATGTATATTGCCGCATGGGTTTGGCAAGCTCACTCTTCGTGTCCTTTTACTATACTGTTGAATAGTGATGAACTGCATGACTGGCATGTAGTGTTCAGGATTTTTGGAATATTTGGTCTAACTCTAGCTCAATTATGTTGTTATTAGGTTAAATCAGTAGGTTGGTGGGTATGGAGCAGTAAGAATATATTGGGAGGAAGGATGTGCAGGTAGGGGTCACATGGATGGGTTGCATTGGGGATGGAAGGTTGGAAATGTTTTGGAGCTTGGAGGCCTTTCCATTGCAAAAAGTAGAGGAGAGTTACTAGCCAAATTCCTGGAGGTAAATACCAAATGAACTTTAATTTGTAGATTAATCCTTTTCTGTGTTTTGTTGTTGTGGTCCCATCATTTGTTTGAGTTTTTCTCAAACTTTCTTGGTATTTTTTATCCAAATGTTAGATTTTTATAATTCAAAAAGTAACTTCATTTTTTGTCTTTTTTAAAAGTTATTCTGGTTTAATTTTTATTTCTATTTTGTATGCATATATTACAATCTACTTGTTTACAACTATAACCTGTATCCTTGTTGAGTAGTGCCCAAACATGCACATTTTTCCATTTACAAGTGCCTACAATTTAGCTGATCTTGTTGCCATCCATATGCTTGATTTTTGTATCCAAATTGTGGGTTTGCTCTCGTGCAACCTCGAGGCGGTTGAATTCGCATGGAGGAACTATTGTCTCTTCCTGTGCAGCCAGTTTAAAAAGAAGACTTGTGCTGGCATCAATGCCAAACCTTTGGATGGACTCTCCCCAAACAAATTCCACTGGTTGTTCTTTTAAAAAGAAGTCATTGAAAGAGGTAATCTCAAGATATCATTCTTTCTTATCTTTTTCCTCTTCAAAATTGCTTTCCTTGTTTGTCTTTTATTGACAGTTGAGGAGAAAGCGAATGGTGTGGTTTCTCTTTCTCCTTCCACATGCAATATGGTGGTTGCGGTGGTTGGAAAAAAACTGAAGGATCTTCCATGGAGTCAATATTTATTTCACCAAAATTGGAAGGATAAAGTAGTGCATACGGTGATTGAATGGCCTTCCACAGTTCCTAATCTAGATACGATGTCTGATGCTATGATTGTTGCGTGGGTGGAGGTTTTGGTAGCACTATAATGTAGTAGGGCGTTGGATTCTGTATCCCTGGGGGGTCGTCTGTGGTTTGCTTTTTGTCCTTTGTGTTCCGTGTTGGAATACCCTTTTTTTTTTTTCTTCCTTTTTGTCTGTGGGAGTTCTATCTATCCTCTTGATAGACTGTTTTGCTGCTGGTTTTCTTTGTCTGCCATGCTAAACGTTGGCATACTGAACAACATCATATGGAACGGCAGCATCGAACAGTACCATACCGAACAGTAACACCGAATAGCAAACTACTGAACAGCAGTCAAATGGCGACACTGAAACAGCAACCATTTGGTACTCACACCGAACATCCACCGAGCGGCAACACCGAAACGGCAAACATTTGATCCTCACACCGAACATCTACCCAGCGGTAACACTGAATCTGGCACCAAATAACAACACTATACGGCAACCATTTGATCCTTGAACCGTATAGCCATCGAGTGGCAGCACTGACTCTGGTACCAAACATCAAGACCGAATGTTAATGATTATTCTTCAAGCTTTTTTATTTATTAGTGAACCTGCAGTTTGTGCATACCTTTGCTCAAGCAATTGCTGGCTTTTGAGAATCATATTACTTTTGTAACAAAATTTTATTTACAAATGTAGAAGTTGGAGAACGGTACCTTCTGATCAAAATCTGTATTTTGATTTATTTTTTTTTCTACATCTATCTTTTAACAAAATTGATAATTATTTTAAAAATCTAAATCTTTACATCTACCACTACTGAATCCATCGCCCTCAAATCTCAAACCCTCAATACTCTTTTACTCTTCTTTATTGTCTTCTCTGACGAGGATGCCTCAACCACAGTGAGAAGTGGCCCATCCGTAGCAACGTTTGGTCATTCATGGCGACGACTGGTGTGTGGCCTCCTCTCTTTTGCTTCCTTTTGTCCTCTTCTCTCCCCTTCGGTCTTCTCCCTCCTTTTGTCTTCTCCTGTCCAGGCGACACTACACCTTCCTCTCTCCTTTGGTCCTCTCCCTTGCCTCCTTGGCCTTTCTTGTCCAGTCTTTGCATCAACTTCTTCGTTGAACCTAGTGTATGTTTCCCCTTCTTCAACTCCTCCTCTGTTCAGGTAGCCCCCCAATCCCTAACTCCTCATTCTCGTTCTTTGGTTTCAAATTAAGCATGGGATCATCAATTGACAAAAAACACCAGAAAAAACTAAATTTGAGGGTCTCCTTGAAACAAAACTTTAGCTTGCTTTGAAAAAGTCAACCGAAACTACAAACGGAAATCGAAATCGATCAATGTGAATATATAGGAAAACTACAAAAGGAATCGAAATTGATTCTACTCCATTTGAAAACAAGATGAAATCAAAAACCACAGCTTGCCATAGATGCCTACAGACTCACTCACCTAGCTTCCTGGAGCATCTCGTTATGCCTTTGACGGTCATGATGTAGGTAGTTGATCATCGATTCCCCTAGTGTCTGTCTCGCAAACTTGTGCTTCAGCTTAAGCACCATCCTTGCGTTGCTCCCATTGGCAACATTGGCCAACGCCACCAACGACAACAACCTCGTGGCCATCACGACGGTCAGTGTGGAGGAAGCCATCGGCACTGGTTCCTTGGTGTCAGAGAAGAAGAATGAGAATGAGGAAGAGTTAGAGATTGGGAGTTTGGATTCGTCTCAAGCCATGGGAGTTAGAGATTAGGGGTTTGGATTTGGGTACATCATTGTCTGGAGCAAGAGAGGGGTGAGAGAGAGAGAGGAGGGAGGACGGTGGTCGTTTGGTGAAGGAAAGGGGATGTCGTGGTGGAAGAAAAGGAGGGTCGAGAGAGAAAGGAGGTGGACTGAGGTCTTTTATGTCATTTAATACATGAGTATAAACCAGAATCCAAAGGATTTTTTATTTTACCAAACAAACTTTTATCATATGTCATAAAAGTTAGTTTCTACAAATCATTCCAAAAGCTAGTTTCTAGCAATTGAAGCATACGTGCTACCAAGTGGACTAAGCTTTGCTTTGAACTTTTGTTTTTGAGGGCATTCGAATCGTTGGAATTTTTTTTGGACAAGACAAGCTACTAAATATTAGCTCTTTTGTTGGCTTTGCTATTTGACGTGAAATCAGTTATATGGGGTTTTTTTTATAGTAGTCCTTTAATCATTTCCTTGGTATGATAATTTTTGTTAATTACACCAGAGGATGGAGTCATTGCTTCATATTCATGTCTAGCGGATGTGTTTATCCTCCAAACTGAGAGTATTCTAAAGATGGAAAAAGTCATTAGAAGTCCATCTGATATAAATCTTATATTATAAAACATACAAGTTGGGGCCATCTCATATATGTTGATTTTGTATGCTTCTATTTGCATGCAATGATTTTGGTATGATCCACTATTTAGTGCTTACTTTATACTAACTTATTCTTTTTCTTTTTTCTTCTTCTTCTTTTTTTTGTTATCGGTTTAGTTGAATTTTTATGCATGACCTAGGATTCGAACCTGGGACCTGTGGCGAGTTTAAAGTTCTCTCAGCCACTGTGACAATGAGCCATTGTCTTTTATACTAACTTATTTTGCACTCTCTAAAAAAATACTTGTATTTATTACCTCAGAGAGAATAATTTAGTCGTGGTTCTTGAGTCCTGTGATGTAAGCTCTTAAGGTATTAAGGTATGCATAATTTCATAGTATTTTTCTAACAAACCAAGGTTCGATTCACTTATAAGTGATTTACTTATGCAGGATTAGCATATAAAAAGTAATGGATTTGAGGTTGGGATGTTTAAGAACCGAAATTATTACTGCTAAGTGATATTATTTTTAAGTTCCTATTTCTTTTACTTTTTTGCCTTCACTATTAGATACACCCACTAACTTCCATTTACTCTTTGTGATTCATGTTTACGGTAAATTTCTAAAATGGAATATTTGTTTGCTCAACTAAAAGATTTATAAATCTGGCAATTTTGTTTATGATATTTGTAAGTAATGAACCTTTGTATAATAATACACTTTTGGTTCACCAACAAGAGACTCAGAATTCATCAGAAAAATAAATGGCTGAGAATAAGAGTTGTGATATAAAATTGAGATTGGACATCCACTAAAAAGGTAATCTCTATATCATTGAAATCTATATTTTATTAAATTTTAGCAAAGATCAAGAGGAGGATTTGTAAGTATTATTGTAGAAATTTATATTTTTGTATAAAGAGTAATTAATTATAAATATCATAAAGCTTTAAATGCAAAAAGATGATATTGTGATGGTGGGGTAAGAAGGTATTCCTATCTAAAGTAAATTTACAAAATGGAGTTGTGCTTGACTTCACCTAAAGTAGAAGATGATATTGTCATGGTGGAGTAAGGTATTCCTAAAAGATATTACATAATTATAATTCATTGAACATGTTGTTTAGTTATTCATTTTCCTAAGTCATCCAGATCATAGTTGGTTCCAACATTTCTTTGTAGTGTAATGGTCTATTTGAACCTACCTCTATAGTGACTCATTATTTAAATGGTTACTGTGAATTAGAAGTGGAAATTCCATGAAAGAAGTCTGCATTTCTCTAAAATTCTAGGACTCTTCTACCATTTTTAGTTCTTTTTTTCAAACACTTTTTTTAACCATTGTATTCAATGTATTTTTAAAGTATAATAAGTTATATTTCCCAACATCAAGGTTTTTTGTTAATTAATTCCTCTTCTTCTCCCTAAAAAAGAGATTCCTCCTCTCCCATCACTTTCTTGGGCATGTGTTCTTAGTGTACTTATTCTTTTTCAGGCAATCACAGTGCTCCAAGAAGGAACACCTGTTTGTTCTTGGGCAAGGAGGAACTCCAATGAGGTGATTGTGTTTCTGTGAGGTAAGCATACACTACTTAGTTCTTTTTTTAATCCTATGGGTCGACACTAGATGCACAAGTACTTTTGTAATCCCTTTTTTAACCAAATGTTAAGATGATTTTCATTGAAGTATTTCTTTGATGATCCTTGAGAATGAAATAAATAGTTTTGTCTCCCAAATACGAAAGCCTTTATAGAACCTAGATATAATAACTGTGAATAGAGATATTAAGGATAATTAGTAATTTAAAAACTTAATTAATAAACACAAGCAAATAATAATTAAAATAAGTAGAGTAATGGAGTCGAAACTTAAATTACAAGCATATAAAGAAAAATGTGAGAGATATTGAAAATAAGATAAAACTTATAATAGTTCGGCCTTCTCAATTTAATCTACTCCTTGAGAACTCTTATACTGATTTTGATTCTGAGCTAAGATCATGTCTCCACATCTCTTGACGAAAACCTTATCATGATTTCGCAAACCTCACCGTCTTCTCTTATCACAACTAAAGAAGCTTGTATACTTAATGAAAAAGAAAATTCCAACTCCAATGAAACAACCTGAATTTTTGACAGCATTACATGCCAAAGCTCAAATCAAAGGGCTTTTGTGTTGAATGCAATCAACACTTGAGGATTCTATATTCCTTTGTGTTAAACGTAGCTATATGTGCGTTTAATGTATAATGCCCAACATCACGCATTCTAAACCTTAGGCTTGTTTCTAGAAACTTCTTGCGGTGTTTCGAGGACCTATTTATACTAGCATTAGTTCTCTAAAATTCTTTTGGTTTTGGTTACCTAGAGAGAGAACTTGTAGGAGTGGGGGAGAGTTTAGAAATGAAATCCAGAGCAAGAAGAGAAAGATGGGAAGGAGGAAGAGATTTAGCAATGAAGTTGGTGCTCTTGATGTAGACTAGTTGATTAAACTTTGCATGCAAGGGTTGGAGGTTCTCAAAACATCTCTAAAGCTTAGAAGGTCTGATTTTAGAATGAAGACGTTGTTGGTATATGTCATTATCCAATGTTGAAGGTAATGGTTTTTGTTCATAAAGAACATTGTTCTTCCTTCCTTATCTTATGCATGCACTGATGTTTGGTCTATGGTTGCATGCTTGGACCATGGTTGGAGTTGAGAGGTGACTATGAACCTATGGAAGTGAGGTGATTGCTAGAATGGAGTTTTGGATGTAGCAAGGAGCTTAATTTTTGTTTGGGTTCATGTACATGGTGTAAGGTACACACTTATTTTAGGAGCTTTGAGTTTGATTTGAAGCTTAAATTTAGTTGCATGCAAGATTCTATATGGATATTCGAATTAGTGAGCATGATTTTAGGATTATTTAATGGATTGCATGTTGATTTGGTGGCTTTTTATTTATTTAGTACCTTGCTGTAACTCTATTTACTAATGAACGTTGTTGTCTTATTTTGTTTATATCTTGAGTTATGTATATTGAATTTTAATAATTTGAATGAGTTGGATAGATAATTTTAAGATCTTTGAGTTAGTATACATCATGATAAATTTTGGATTCGTTTAAAGTCTTGTGTTTGAGATTTAGTGGATTATCCTTGCAACTTAGATTTTCAGAGTGACATTCATTTCATGTTTTGGTCATATCTTGAACATTGTACATTGGATTTTAGTGTTTTTAGATGCTTTTGAAATAAGACTTTTAGTTATTTAAATTGATATATTATGCAAAATTTTCTAGATTGTATTGAGATATGTATGACTTGATTTTTTTAGTAGAATTCGTGTTGTACTCCTGATTTTTTGAATGACTCTTGTGTCTTATTTTGGTTATAACTTGAACCTTATATGTTGGATAATTATGGGACTTTTCCCATTGAAGAGAGAACTTAAAAAGCTTTAAGATGGTGTATGATATCAGTAGTTTTGGTTGAGTTGGATATTTCTCTTGTATGACTTTCTTGGAAATACCTTTACTGTAGGTTGTAAGTGACCTTTCTTCCTTGTAACCTCTTTATCTTGAATTCTAGATGTTGGATTATTATAATTTTAGTTTTGTTGCAAAGTAGAGTTCTAATTCTTCAAAATGGTACATAATATCGATTATTTTGGTTAAGAATGATACTTTAATTGTACAATTTTTTTGTAATAGTCTCTTAATTATTTAGTTCTAATATTTCAACTTGGGAAATTATGATTCTTCTTTTGGTCATATCTTAAACATTGAATGTCAAATTTCAGTGAAATTAAGTGTGTTTGGAATATGCTTTTGAGATCTTCTAGATGCCTTTGATACCCAAAATGCTTGAATAATCATAATAGATTTTTATGGTATTTCTATTTTTCGGAATCACCTTATTACATTGTTTTAATCGTATCTCGAGCTCTAATTATCAGATTCATGTGAAATCTATTTCATTGTAAAGTAAACATCCAAATTTTCAATTTGATATATAACGTCATATATTTTTGAATTAGTTTGTTGCTTTAAAGAGTGGTTTTAGTAGCGGATATCTATGTCACGTGTTTGGGTCATACGTCTTGGCCTTGAACAGTAGCAAACTGTTACCTATTGTGTTAGTTTGTATTTTGATTTTATGTAAGAAGTTTAGTTGTTTTCCTTGAAAGTAATTTGAAAAATGATAAAAAAAGATTTAAAGGATTTACTTGTTCATTTTCCGTTGGTTTTTTATTTTGTAGAGACTAATACATAGAAGGGTTGTGTCGACAAATCCAATGGGTATGATACCTCTGGATAGTCAAGCACAAGGTCGAGACTGAAGTCCGATAACCAACAAGTTAAAGGATTGTGTTGGCGGAATCAGGGGTATGATAATACTCGTAGGTAGTCGGGAATAAGGCCTAGGTTAAAGTTAATGAACCAAAAGGCTGTGGAGACTGTGTCATTAGATTCAAGGAGTATGATACTTTGAATAGTCGAGTACAAGACTGAAGGATGAGGTTTGAATATTTGGTATTGGCAGGGTCATGAAATATGAGACTTTGGTTGGTCCATGCATTGAGGCTTAAGACGTTGAGAGGGCCTCACTTCTGGTGACGTCTTATAGTGGATAGACATGAGGGTTCTTCTGAGAATAGGGAGTCGAGATGGGGGAGCTCCTTCCTGAGGTGGCTTGTCCTTGATAATGCAGTGCGCGTCGGTGACTACTTGTAAGGTAATGTTTGTTGCTTAGTGTTGGACAACGTGATACAATGTATTTAGTTTATGGTTGTTGGGTTATTCTATGTATGATAGAGCATTCAGATACTGTTGACTGTTTGAACTATGCTTTGAGTAAGCGAGTTCAGACTGTATGTAGGGATATAAATGGAGCGAATACAAAGCGAATTTGTCAATATTGGAATTCCAATTCGAAAATTTCCATCCACATCTGATTTCGAATCCGTATCCGAATGAATGTTAATTTTGACATCCGTATCTGAATTCGTTAAATGCATCTGAATTCGGATATTATCCAAATTCGATTGAGAAACTTAAATACGGATAAATCTATATTCAAAATATTTGAAATATAAAAATTATAAATTTGTAAATAATAAACCCAAAATAATAGCATTAATCAGCATTATAATTTGTATCTGAAATACATGCATTAACACATGCTGTAATAAAACCTTGTTTAAAACATGCTCAATAATTAGCATTAACACATGCTCAATAATCGATAACTTAGTTAAATAAAACATCACACAGAGATCATAATAGAACATTAGCAAAAACAAGTAGATGAGGAAGGAAAGTAGTTGTCGTCCGATGAGGAGCAGAGGAGGAGAAAGAGAAGCTGTTGTCTGATGAGGAGCGGAGGAGAAAGAGAAGCTGTTGTCTGATGAGGAGCGGAGGAGAAGGGGAAGCAAATGTCATCCAATGAGGAGTGGAGGAGGAGAAGGGGAAGCGACTATCATCCGACGAGGAGCAGAGGAGGAGGAGGAGAAGCTACCTTTGTCTGCGAGGAGAAAAAGGAGGAGGAGAAGCAACCTCCTTTGTCTAGCACAAAGGAGGAGGGGAAGCCACTAGGGGAAGCAGTTATCGGATGAGAAAGAACCCTAACGAGATTAAGAAATAGGGTGTGGGCATCAACTCGAATATAAGTTGTATGAGAAAGAAGTTAGGGTCTTAGGGAATATGGTGAGGGTTTTGAGTAAAAATTTTGGTTCAGTACTTAAGTTTTTATTTATTACTTATTAGGTACTTAAGTTTCGTATGAATACATGATTAGATTAATTAATTTAAACCAATAATATTAAGTTTTCGAATTCAAATATTTTTGAATTGGATGTATACATCCTAATTCGATTTGAATTTTTTAATTTGAATTCACTCCATAGGATATTTGTTTAGATAAAAATCTGAGATTTTGGGTGCAGATTCAAAGTAGATTTTTGGATGTTTTCGGATTACTGACACCCCTAAATGTGTGTTTTTGAATTGCTCGAAGAGAACTAAATACTCAGTGTTGTATTGTGATTTCAGTAGATTTGATATAGATTTTTGGATACATGTTTTTATTATAAGATGTATCATGTTTTATGTGATTTGATCATTATAACTTCGTTACTTGAGAAGCACAGTGTATCAGATTTTGGTAGTTAGAGTAGAAAGGCTTTGAGATATATGTTTTAAGCTTTTACATTTATGCTCTTAGTTTGGTCTTGGTTTACTGTGTTTTGTTGCCTAAATGGGTTTTGGGGTGAACTATAGATAGAGAATTTATAGTGCATCTGGTGCGTTCAACTTGCACGTTTGTGGTACACGTGCATTTCGCATAGTATTTTGATTTGTTAATGTGTTTGATATGTGTTTTGCAGGTATAAATTAAAAGTTGGATATCTTGCTAGAGTATATAGAAATGAGTCACTTAGCCACACATCGAGGGTCTTAGGTAGATGTTCTGTTCTAATGTTATTATTAATGCTATGATATTTGAATTAGGATTCAATTATGATATAAAGAAAAAAAGTATATGTGAATTTATCAAGGTGTGACAACCAAGATCGTTACATCTAAAATCTTTACAAATATTCCAAAGAATAATTGAGTAAGTGGAAATAAGTGGAATGCAACGAATAACACCTACTAGGCTTGAATGAGGAACGGGAAGGTCTTGGAAATTTCAAATGATAGGAATGAAAGGCATAGAGTTCATTCAAATGAACTTGTAATATATTCAAATGAACGGCATGAAGTTCATTCATGTTAAGAAATATAATCAATGAATGATGGGATTTGGGACTTTGACTATTTTCCTATTGTATTATCAGAGCATTTTGAATATATTACAAGTTCATAGAATACAATAAAATACATTTACATGGAACTCAATTACAGTAAGAACTTCATCTTCTATCTTCACATGATTTGACTTAAGTTTAACTTAAGTCAACTTGAAATGTCAAGTAGACTCCTTCTAGTCTATTTTACCCTTTTTTTTTGTTACCTATGCCTATAATAACTCTTTCTTAATCTCTTAAGAAGGATTAGTACACAAATATATATTGTTATCATCCAAATCAAGATGAAAGCATATTTAATTAACTGTAATTTCCAACGGAAGCACAAATTCCTAATTCTATTAGGTACATTGCTTTCTCATTTACAAATACAAGCATCTTCACTGACTCGTCCCAATGTTGATTCATCAATTTTCATATGCACTTTATTGGATGAGAGTTTGTATGCTTTGATCAAGTTCATTCAAACTAATCAATAGGTTTATTAACTAATTACTTATTTCTTACTACAAATAATGTCCAAGAAAATCATGGAAAGGACATGAAGCAACTTATTCAACCGTTCATGTTAAGCACATTCCATCAATCTTTACTTTATTATCTAAATTATAGATGATGGATGAATCATAAAGATTGAAGGCATGGATGTCAAAAAAATGTATT
>JAMKQA010005697.1:0-11175 GCA_024699735.1 Posidonia australis
TAATAGGAATCCTTACCCATCCTCTGGTTAGTAGACATCCGGCCTTCACGTTTGCATCTCATTCATTCACTTTTAGTGAATCGTTTGCGGTTTTCCTCGTCTTTCCATTAAAAGACCAGGTGGCGACTCCATTTCTCTTTCTCTCGTCCCGTCTCGCGCCTTCGCCGTCTCGGCATGGCTGTGGTCTCCTTCCCCCTCCTCTCGGGAGAGCGTGGGGTGGCACGGTCACACCAAGATTTTAGACCCATTAGTCTTGTGAATAGCTTATACAAAATCATTACTAAGACTCTGGCCTCTCGGTTGGCTCCTGTGATGAATAGAGTACTTGATTCATCACAATATGCTTTCCTGCTAGGGAGATCCATTGGAGATTGTTTCCTGGTTGCTTAGGAAACCCTACATTATATGAGTACATCCAACATCAAGGATTATATCCTAAAATTAGATTTTGAGAAAGCATTTGACAACATCAAATGGATCTTTTTGTTAGATTCACTAGCTAGCATGGGTTTTGGGGATAGATGGATTTCATGGATCCGTATGTGTATCACCTCTGCTAAGTTTTCTATTTTGGTTAATGAATCCCCTAAAGGGTACTTTGGGGCATCAAATGGGCTAAGACAGGGTGATCCCCTGTCTCCCCTACTGTTCATAATTGCCTCTAATGTCCTTAATGCCATGTTGCAGACAACTAAGAGGAATAACTTAATCTCTGGGATTAATTTCTCTAATGATGGACCCTCTCTTATTAATCTGCAATATGCAGATGATACATTACTTTTTTTGCCAGAAAGCACTTCCAATATGATTAATATCAAGAGAATTTTATGTTGTTTTCAGTCTTGTTCTGGGTTAAAAATCAATTTCCAGAAATCATCATTGACTGGTGTAAGGGTTTCCCAAGAGGAATTGCTATATTCTTGTGATATCATGGGATGTGAGAAGGTAGATCTTCCACTCACTTATTTAGGATTGCCCCTGCATTTTAAGAAAGCAACTGTTAAGGACTGGGCACCTGTGTTAGAGAAAGTAACTCATAAACTTTCTTCTTGGAAAGCCAGATCTCTGTCTTTAGGGGGCAGATTAGTCCTGGTAAATGCAGTTTTATCAGCAATCCCAACCTACTTTATGTCAGTTCTGCATATGCCCCTGAAGATAGAGAAACAGATAGACATATTAAGGAGTAAATTTCTATGGAACTCTTTATCTCCTACTCATAAAGGGTCACATTTAATCAAATGGTCTTCTATTTGTAGGGCTAGAAAGCAAAATGGTTGGGGCATTATAAACCTGAGAAATTTTAGTCAAGCTTTAAAAAGTAAGTTAATTTGACAATTTTTCTCAAACCAGTTCTGCCCTGTTTGGAAATCCATTCTTAGGGCTAAATATTTGCACAGGGGTATTGGTGCAGTCCTGAATACTTCTTCCTCCTTCTGCTCTCCCTTATGGAGCTATATTAAAAAAGGATTAATTTTTTTTCAATTGCTTCTCCACTATTGAGGTGGGCAATGGTTCCAATACTTTATTTTGGTGCCACAAATGACACAATGATACTCCTCTTTGCTCCCTATTACCTGATCTTTTTAGTGTTGCTAGATTCAAAAAGGCTTCAATGAAATTTACTATGGATTTATTTAGTATAGATTTCAATCGTTTATTCAATCTAGCTCATTGTTTTTCTAGCAATTACTCAATGCTACAATCTCAACTGGATTATTTTGTTTCTATTTTGCATTCTTTAAATTTGGTTACAAGAGATGATGAGTTCCATTGGCTTCCTTCTACACTTGATACCATTACTGTTAAAGCAGCTTATAGTATCTACAATGATGGAGGCCTTCGCAATGTTTTTTATAAAAGTATATGGGAGAGTTCTACTCCATTAAAGATCAAGCTTTTTTCTTGATTAGTGGTTAAGAACAGGAACTTAATGAAAGAAAACCTGTTAAAAAGAGCTTAGCCTGGTTCCCCATTGTGTACATTTTGCTCATTATATATTGAAAATAATACTCATTTGTTTCTTAATTGCTCTTTTGCAAAGAAGATCTGGCAATTCTTTCTGGTCTCAGACCTGTACCGTGGCTATTTTTCTGTTGGGGAACTATTTTTATCTGCACCTCAACTCAAGTTTTATTTGCCTTTCTCTGGGTGGACTTTGCTTCTCCAAGTCATTTTCTGGTTGATTTGGAAAGAAATGAATAGTAGGATTTTTCGCAATATTTGTAAACCATGCTTTATGAACATTAATGATATTATCTCTTTGATGAAATTTTGGGTGGGAAATCTTGTAACAGGGTTTGAAAAGGAGGAAATGGTGCAGTTTGTCTCTGCAATGGCTGCACATCTTGTGGAGCCTGCCTTTGCTTCTTCTACTCCCTCCTCATCAGGACTTCTCTCTTTAGCTGAACCATCAGGAGATGAATCCCACAATGTCATGTTGGAGTAATGATGACCTTATGTTGGGTCAATTCAAAAAAAAAATTGATGTAAAACATTAACGATCCCACTTTGGGAGGCAATTTTGCAGACTTCTTATGACAATTATGCCATGGTATTGTAATATTCATACTTTGGATGTTGTATTCCATGACATTTAAGCCGATTATATTCTAATCTATCTCAACCGTTAACAAAAAAACGTGTGATTATCCTATGGGGTTTTTCCTTGGTTTTGCGTTGTTGCACTCATTTCATCACTTATTTTTTATTCTTTTACCTTTTCAGTTCGAAGGATGCATCAGCTCCTTCCATCTTTCTTAGTTATCTATATTTATGGCTTATCATCGTCTTCTATTCATATCTCCACAATGATGTTTTTAAAACCAGCAAACTAATCTATCACTTCGTATGTCACCCTGTTCCCTATGCATTTTGATGACCTTATTTTATTTCCTTAATTATAAGAATTTTCCGTACTAATTAAAGCAACATCCTAAGGATAACTACGTACCGTGGTAGAACTAGATACTTCGTATAGGTGACACAGGTACGCATGCTCAACCTAAGATAAAGAAACAAGTGCAAATCCGACTAAATAAACTTGTTTAATTAAAACAGAACCCTTCTCCGCATTAGTGCACTACAGGTAATAATCATAGCAACCGCTGAGGTGGTATTTGATACTTAATAGTTGATATACGCTATAAAGGTATACATGCTCACCTTGAAAACATTTTTTTTTAAAAGAGTTTCTTTCATCAAAAAAATACTTACCATTTTACTACAATGATTAATTTTCAATCCAAAAAGTATCATGGAATTAAGGTGGATATCATGTGACCAACCGCCAAATGATTATAGTTCAGTTGATACAAGACTATTCTTCAGATTGGCAAATTACTACAAGTCATCACAGTGTTTTCCTTATTTCTTAATTAAATGTTAAGCAGGTTGTATATGAACTTGTAGTACTCTCTTTCTCTACCTATGAGTGTGAATTTGTCATATGTATTAAGGTACAATAATATATGTATTATACTTTTTTTAAGTTCCAAAAATTGAACCAACAAATAGTTATCCAAGCTTCGAGCTAAAATCTATCCTTCATAGTGTGAACCGTTTGAGGAGGAGAAGTTTAAATCCTATGAAGTCTTTCCGCCAAGCTATCTTGAATCTACATGGTGTTGGGCCAGATCCTCCTCACCTCCAATTTTAGGCCCATTGTGTACCACAACTATTTATAATAGTTGGAGGGGACACCTTGCAATTTGCCCATTAATCTTTTGGTTATAGGTTAAGGTTTTGTTTTTGAAGAGAACAGTAGATTTTTTTTTTGGGGGGAAATCTGGAGGGCTTGATTTCTCCACTCAATCTTCGCTACGTGGAGTGGAAGAGGCGACGAGCATGCATGGAGCAGCGGCGTGCGCGCTCCGCACCCATCGTAGGATGCGCGAACTGTGCGGAGTGCACGAAAGATGCAGCTGCTCATCCTTTTTCTATGACAGTGGGTGTCGTTTGAAGGAAGAGATGTGGACTTGGGCTATGAGGTGAAGAGGTGTTGATCTTGATACAGGAGGAAGCTTTCCAGTTCGAGATATATTTCACCATTGTAGTTACATTGATTTGCCTTTTCTACACATCCATCTGTTTTGTTTTGATAATTGTTGCGATTGAAAAAAAAATTTGTAAAGATGCATGCCTCAAGTTTGATAACTTGAGAAGAACATTTGTAATCCCCATTAAGAACCAGAGTGCCGGTTTTTGCCTGGACTGAGAGGGTCTCGTGATTTTTCTTCCTTAAAATACCTTGTATGCTTGCCTATGGTTGTGGTTGGTTTCATTTATCGCTTCATGATTGCATTAATTTGTGCACTGTTAGGTCCCTTTTTTCCCAACAAGTGGCGCCCATCGTGGGGCAAGGGCTTAACTCGTGAAGGAACAACGGTTGACACGTGAGGTTGAGATCCTTGTGGAGAAATGGAGGCCAACACGAACAGGATGATTTCGTTAAATGACACAAATTATCAGACATGGAAGGAGAAGATGGAAGATCTTCTTTATGTCAAAGAATATTATAAGCCTGTCTTCAATGAAAATGAGCCAGAAAATAAATCTGAGGTTGAATGGAGGATTCTTCATCGTCAAGCTTGCGGCTTCATGCAATAGTGGGTAGATGACAATGTGTTGAACCACATTAGTTGAGAAACAAATGCCAGTTCCTTGTGGAAGATGTTAGATGAATTATATACTCGAAAAGAAGACACTAACAAGATGTTTCTCATCAAATAGTTGATGCACTTAAGATATTGAGATGGTATTCTTGTAGCTGATCATGTGAATACCTTTCAAGGGATTATAAATCAGTTATCCTCGATGGGCATCACATTTGATGATGAAGTGAGAGCCTTATTGCTCTTGGGCTCCTTGCCAGACACATAGGAGACCTAGAAGGTAACTCTTTGCAACTCAGCACTTAATGGAAATGTCACCTAGGATTATGTGAAGGCCAGGGTAATAAATGAAGAGTCCAGAATGATTACAGATGGCTCCTCCCCCCCATTCTGATGTACTCATTGTAGAATCAAGGGGGAGAAGCAAGAGTAGAGATACTAGAGGTTCTGAAAAGGGGAGAAGCAAATCAAGAGGCAAGTATGCAGATGTTGAGTGCCATCATTGCCACAAGAAGGTTCACATCAAGAGATTTTGTCGGAAGCTAAAGAAGGAAAACAAAGAGAAGGCGAAAAAGCCATCACAGCAAGACAGTGATAGTGAAGGCATTGCTACAGCAGTTGTTTGTGATGATTCAGTAAATTTTGTAGGTGATGATGAAACAGCATGGGTGTCAGATAATGGTGCTACTATTCATACTACATCTCGGAGAGACTTTTTCACTCCCTACTCTTCAGGTGATTTTAGGATAATGAAGATGGGTGACAATGGCAGAGCCAAAATTGTTGGAAAGGGAGATGTGCACTTGGAGACTTCAAATGGCACAAAGCTGACACCCAAATCAGTAAGACATGTTGAGGGTTTGAGACTCAACATTATCTCAGTAGGGAAACTTGATGATGAAAGTTATTTGAGTCATTTTGGAGGAGGACAGTACAAGCTCTTAAAGGGAAGTATGATTGTTGCAAAAGGTACAAGATTATCTTATCTTTATTACATTCATGCAAAACTTTCTAGCACTTCTGTTAATGCTTTAGAAAGTGAAGATTCAAGTGTGTTATGGCACAAGAGGCTTGGGCACATGAGTGAGAAGGGGATGGTAACACTTTTGAAGAAGAAACTTCTGTCAAAGTTAGAGGGTGTGCAATTGAAACATTGTGCAGATTGTTTGGCAGGGAAGTAGCACAGAATTGCCTTCAAAAGTCAATCCTTCTCAAAGAAATCAGAGATGTTAGAACTGATCCACTCTGATGTATGTGGACCAATGACAGTGATGACACATGGTGGAGTTAGGTACTTTGTTACTTTCATTGATGACTTCTCCAGGAAAATCTGGACTTTTCTCTTAAAGTCCATAGATCAAGTGCTTGATAAGTTGAAAGACTTTCAGGTTTCAGTGGAAAGAGAAACAAGCAAAAAATTGAAGTGTATCAGAACAGATAATAGAGGAGAGTACAGTGGACCTTTTGACGCTTATTGAAAGGAGCAAGGGATAAAGCATCAAAAGACTCCTCCAAAGATACCATAGCTAAATGGAGTTGCAGAAAGATTCAACAGAACATTGGTTGAAAAGATGAGATGTTTGCTTTCTCAAGCAAAACTGTCGAGGTCCTTTTGGGGTGAGGCTTTAATGACTTCTGCTTATCTTGTAAATCTTTCACCATATTACTTCTTGCAGGGAGATGTCCCAAATAAGGTTTGGTATGACAAAGATGTATCCTATGAACATTTGAAGGTGTTTGGATGCAAGGCTTTTGTTCATGTTCCTCAAGATGAGAGAACAAAACTTGATGCAAAGACACGACAGTGTGTTTTTCTTGGCTATGGACAGGATGAATTTGGTTACAAATTGTATGATCTGGTAGCTAAGAAAGTGATCAAAGGTCGTGATGCTGTGTTTGTGGAAGACCAAATCATTGAAGACATTGATAAAGTGCAAGGAAAGGTAACTCAACAACAACAGGAAGACTTGGTTGATCTAAATCCAAATACTACAATTCCAACTCAACAAGACGTTGAAGTTGAAGATCATGATTTTAACACAGGTGGACAAGATGCTCCTCAGGTTATGGATGATGATGCAAATGGTCATGACCAGGTGCCACCAGTCCAAGACAATACACCAGTTGTTCCACTCAGAAGATCAGTTAAAGACAAGATACCTTCTATCAGATATCCTTCAGATGAGTTTGTGGTGTTACTATCTGATGGTGCAAAACCAGAGTACTATGCAGATGCAGTGGAGGGTGACAAAGAAAAGGAGTGGATGGAAGCCATGCAAAATGAGATGAGTTCTTTGCATGAGAGTTATACTTATGAGTTGGTAAAGTTGCCTCAAGGCAAGAAAGCACTCAAGAACAAATAGGTTTATAGAACCAAGGAACAAGAGTACACATCGCATCCAACATATAAGGCAAGACTTGTGGTAAAAGGTTTCACTCAAAGGAAAGGAATTGACTTTGATGAAATATTCTCTCCAGTAGTGAAAATGACCTCTATCAGAATGGTTCTTACTTTGGCAGCAAGTCTTGATTTGGAGATAGAACAAATGGATGTGAAGACCGCCTTTCTTCATGGAGACTTGGAGGAAGAAATCTACATGGAGCAACCAGAGGGGTTTGTTGAGCAAGGCAAAGAAGACTTGGTGTGCAAATTGAAGAAAAGTCCCTATGGCCTAAAACAAGTTCCAAGACAATGGTATTTAAAGTTTGACTCTGTTATGAGATAGCATGGCTACAAGAAGTGTAGCATTGATCATTGTGTTTTCGTCAAGAGGTTTTCTCCTGATGATTTTATTTTCTTGTTGCTCTATGTTGATGATATACTAATTGTTGGCAAAAATATGTCTAGATTTGCAGAATTAAAGAAGGTGTTGTACCAGTCTTTTGCCATGAAAGACTTGGGACCTGCTAGAAAGATCCTTGGAATTGAGATTGAAAGAGACAGAAATTCCAAAAAGCTATTCCTATCATAGAACAGGTACATTGAGAGAGTTCTCAAAAGATTTGGTATAGATGATATAGATTCTATCAGTTGTCCTCTTACAGCTTGCCTTAGGTTAAGTAAGAAGCAGTCTCCTACTACAAAAGAGAAGAGAAGGGAAATGGAAAAGATTTCATATGCCTCTTCTATGGGGAGTCTCATGTATGCTATGATATGTACAAGGCCCGATATTGCCCATGCAGTTAGTGTAGTGAGTAGGTTTCTGTCAAATCCTGGAAAACAGCATTGGGAAGCAGTACAGTAGATTATGAGGTATCTTCTTGGCACTTCTGATTTGAAGATCTGTTTTGGCAATGGAGAACCAACCTTGGTTGGTTATAATGATTCAGATATGGCAGGAGATGTTGATAACTCTAAGTCTACTTCAGGATATCTATTTATCTATGTAGGGGGAGCTATTGCATAGCAGTCTAGATTACTGAAATGCATTGCGTTATCCACTACAGAAGCTGAATTTATTACAACTACAAAAGCTTACAAAGAAATGTTATGGCTGAAGAGAATGCTTAGGGAACTTGAGATTGTGCAAGACAAATTTGTATTGTTAGGTGACAATCAAAGTACTATCCACTTAAGCAAGAATTTGTCTTTTCACTCCAGGTCAAAGCATATCAAGGTTCGATATGATTGGATTCGAGATGTTATAAACACAAAGGAGCTCGAGTTCAAAAAGGTTCATACAAATGATAATGGTGCTGATATGCTTACCAAGATGGTTTCGAAAAACAAGCTGAGCATTTGTGCTCAGGTTGCCGGCCTAGTGGATTCATCCATGTAGGTGGGAGGAGGGGGAGATTGTTGGGCCAGATCCTCCTCACCTCCAATTTTAGGCCCATTGTGTACCACAACTATTTGTAATAGTTGGAGGGGGCACCTTGCAATTTGCCCATTAATCTTTTGGTTATGGGTTAAGGGTTTTGTTTTTAAAGAGAACCGGAGATTTTTTTTTGGGGAAAAATCTGGAGGATTCGATTTCTCCACTCAGTCTTCGCTGCGTGGAGTGGAAGAGGCGACGGGCGTACACGGAGCGGTGGCGTGCGCGGAGCAGATGCGACAAGCGTGGAGCAGCGGCGTGCGTGGGGTGTGCGAACTGCGCGGAGGTGCGGGACGCGCGGAAGATGCGGCTGCTCATCCTTTGTCTGTGACAGTGGGTGTCGTTTGAAGGAAGAGATGTGGACTTGGGCTATGAGGTGAAGAGGTGTAGATCTTGATATAAGAGGAAACTTTCCCGTTCGAGATATATTTCACCATTGCAGTTACATTGTTTTGCCTTTTCTACACATCCATTTGTTTTGTTTTGATAACTGTTGCCATTGAAAATTTTTTTTTGTAAAGATGCATGTCTCAAGTTTGATAACTTGAGAGAGTCCTATGATTTTCCTTAATCTTGTATGCTTGCCTGTGGTTGTGGTTGCTTTCATTTATCTTTTCACGATTGCATTAATTTGTACACTGTTAGGTCCCTTTTTTCCCAACGCATGGTCCTGCATCGTCGACTTGTCCATGCCAGAGAAAATAACACAATGATACAATAAATGAAACTTTCAAAAAAAAATCCACTATCCAAAACAGGATTAGTCCTAAAAACAACCTAAGACCCCATTAGTCTAGTAAAATAAGAAAGAATTCATAGGAAGAAGGGCGAGCAGTTCGCCATAAATTCCGTCGCATGTGTCGTCTTTTCAATGGCAGCTCTCTAGTCCTCCTCCATCCACTCCTATAAATGCCTCCTGCACCAACAAACGAAGCCGCGAAGAGAGAAAAGAAGAGAGAGGTAGAGAAAGAAATCTTCCTTCTCCATTGCTACAGATTTCTTTCTTTCTTTCCTTACGTTCTCTTCTCTCCTCTTCAATGGCTCCACCTCTCTCTCTCATGAGCCGCGCAGTCACTCTTCTCACCCAAAGGTAAACGAAGAAACACAGAAGGGGAAAAAAAGAAGAAGACTTCTTCCTTTCGTCAACTTTCTTGGTTTCTTGAGGTTTGTAATTTTGACATTGAGTTTGGTGTTCTTGGTAGGCGAGGGTATGCAGCGGCGTCGGCTGTGAATAGAGTGGTGACGCCGGCTGAGGACAAGGTGTTGGTCACGAGGACGAAGTCCGTCGATGGGCTGGTGGATGACTCCTCGTCGTCCTGGGTGCCGGATCCGGTCAGCGGGTACTACCGGCCGGCGAACTGCGCCGAGGAGGTTGATCCCGCCGCGATGAGGGAGATGCTCTTGTCCAACAGGTCTCGGCGTTGATGGAATGGTGGAGAGAGAGAGAGAGAGGAAGAGAGTGTTTGCTCTTTTGAGCTATCTCTGCTGTTTAACTTGTGATTGGGAATACTGTGTTGCTCTTGCAACGGAACGAAAGCAAACCTTGAGCAATGAAATGAGACAAGTTCAGAATCTTTTCTTTCAGTAGAAAAAAGAAAGGGAACCTGAACTTATTATGTATTGATGTTAAGATTCTCATAAGTAAATCAATTATTGATTATTACAATCTATGTGTTCGTTGGCATTGATGGGATTCTCAATTCTCATGTTCCAAACCTCCTTTTTTTTTTTTTTTGTTCATGGTAAGTATTAGTGATTTATATTAGCCACGGTGTGAGTCAGTGGTCAAAAGAGGTAACAAAATTTAGACAATATTCATGTCAATATTACAAATGCCAAGAATGACAATGTAAAAGCAAAAATTAAAGTAATTTCATGTCAATATTACAAGTGCCAATACTAGCAATGTAAAGGCGAAAAAAGAAGAAGTAAACAAAGGACGAGTCTACTGCTGCATAATATCATCAGACGGGACAGCAGCGACTATTATAAGAACCTGCTACTATTATTAGCACATCAATTTAGATTTTAACAATAAATAATAATGATCGCTTTATCGTTTGCGAAAAAAAATCAATAAATAATAGTGGAATCACCAAAAAGTTACGATATTCTTAGATGCTGCTTGCTGTTACATTTCACGAGAAATTACTACTAGGCGCATATTTAGTGCATTACTGCGAGTAACGAAAGTTGCCATTTCCTCTCCGAATTTCAGTAATGGATGTTTCTTTGATAATCGATTGCTCTTCCACAAATTTCTCTAATCAATATTAGTTGATGGTAATAAATTATAATTCTGTTTATTGATGCCAACTTTAATTTTCTTATCTTTCATATAAAGAGCACCCTGGCAACCGATGTAGCTGATCCACATGGTACTTGGCATAATTGCAAAACTGATATAAAGATGTGCTTAGGGTTGGCAATGGGTCGAGTCTGCACCCAGGATCCACGGGTCTGGACCCATTAAGTATGGGTCTGGATCCTAAAAATGAGACCCATGGATCCATGGATTCAGACCCGCTAGACCCGCTCATTTACTGGGTCGGATCTGGGTCTAAAAATACCCAGACTCGTGGACCCGATTTATTTATAATATATTATAGTTAAATATAAAAAGTAATGTATAATATATACACTATATATATAATATATATTACTCTACTCTTAAATCTCATTCTCGTTAAAGTTTAAAATTTATATGGTGTATGCACATTGTTGGAGAATTGTTGTATGGACATTGACAA
>JAMKQA010005698.1:0-13447 GCA_024699735.1 Posidonia australis
GCAAGAACAGAAAGACCTAAATGCAACAAAACAAAAGTTACAGAAATTAATTCAAAGAAAACTATTTTTATTTATTAAAAGAAAAAGGATCGACGGTCGTTGGCAACGGAGCTCCGCCGTCAACGACCGTCAGAGAGGCTATTAGAGGGTTATCCCATAGTCTGATCTAAGATCAGACCTCACGGGAAGCAAGAAGGGAAGAAAAGAGTATGATCCACCGGTCTGGATCGAAGATCTAACGGCGAGAATGGATTGTCCATCCTCGTCGTCGTCGGAGCACTCCGGTAATGGCATCGAAGAAGAAAGGGGCTGCTGGAGGGCTGCGGCGCGTGATCTAGAGGTCCAGGAGGCTTTGGCATGTTGAGAGGAGCATTTCCCCACTTCCAGAAGCGAGAATGGGACACTTCCCCCATCCTCGAACCAAACTCGCTGTCGAAGCAATCCTTCTCTGGTGAGCTCGGAGAGGCACGACAAGGCTGGAGGTACGCGTCCCTTCACTGGCTTCAGTCGTCTTCCCCGGTGACAGCGAGCTAGTGCGACTTCGGCGAACTTCTGGTGGAGGCCTTGGGAAGCAGTGAAGCGGTGCGCAAAGAGGTGGATAAGTAGGAGGGAGGCCAGGAGAGGGGGACCTAATCTTCTAAGACCAGGGACAAGCCCTGGACCAGCTCCGCCACCTAGGCCACCGGAAAACAACTCCGGCGAGGCCTGGGGGCTGATTCCGACCAGAGGAGGCCTCTGGCCCTGTTGGAATTGAACAAGGAAGACAGAGGCAATCCTAGGAAGCTAAAATTGAAATGAATAGAAGTCTGAGAAGGGCGTACCTGGTAATGTGCTTTGCCTTCGTAGCTTGCTGGAAGAGGCTGAAAATTCTGGCTCCTCACCTCCGCGAATCTCCTCTCTCTTCCAGGAACTCTCTCTATCTCGCTCTCTTCTCCTTCTCTGTTTTTTTCTCTCCTCTCGCAATTCACACTGCTGCTCCTTTTATAGGTGAAGCTCCGGCGACAACCTGTAACAACCCATAACAGAATTCGACAAAATCCTAACAACCAGCCTCTCGTAACCAACTAGCGATTCTCCTAACAAACTAGCGCCCGTAACCACCTTGTTGTTCCCCACGCACTCCATTCTGTCAGCCCACACACCGATAGTGATCAACGACCGTCCGAGCTCGCGACGACGCATCCGACGACCTCAGTTCGTGGAGGGCTCGAGCCTGGCTGCTACTGGGCAACGTGGTGAGACGGCCTAAAGGAGATGAGAATGGAGAAATGATGGGTTGTGGCTGGATCATGGAAGAATGGCTGGTTAATCTTGAAGAAGAAGAAGAAGAAAGGGGTTGAAGAAATGGCTGGTTCATGGGCCTTGATGGACTTTATTGGGCATAATGGACCTTCATGGGCTTTAGGGCTTTGGTGGATTTTCATGGGCTTTGCGCATCTCCAATGCAGCTGAATGGTGCGCCTAAGAGGTGCGCCTAAGAGGTGCGCCTAAGAGGTGCGCCAGAGAGGTGCGCCAGATAGGTGTGCCAGACAGGTGCGCCAGAGAGGTGCGCCTGTATGGCCCAGGATCATGGCTCAAACCATTTACAGTTGGGTTTGGCATTCTCTGGCTTTGGGACTAAACCAAGGTTTGAGTTTATTTGTGGTTAAAAGCCAAGCTATCACAACTCCAGCTTGCAGACCTGCAAAATTGGGGTGTCTACACCAGGGACCCATGCGCAAGAGAAACAATTTCCCCAAGGCCTGAAATGCAAAAAATCCAAGTTCTAGGTTAAAATGCAAAGAAATAAGTGCTCAGGACTTTAGTGTAACAAAACATGAACATAGGGACTTGTGTGCAAATGAAAAACATGAATTTTGGACTTAATTGTAATAAAAGGACTCAAGAGTAATGAAAACAATGCATTCTGGACCTAAATGTAGTGAAAAAGGACTTAAGAGTAATAAAAGGGCCTAAATGCAAGAAAAAGAGACCTGGATGTAATGGAAATCAAATTTTTATGATGTTTAGTGTGATTACGAAGTCTGATAGGGTTTAGAATGAAAATTTCACAAGAAATCTCATTTTTAAAAGTTGTGGGGGCTAAATGCAAAATATCAGGACTTAATTGTGAAGAAAATATGAAATCAAGGACCTAAATGTGAGAAGACAAGCACTGATGCAAATAAAACAGAAAATTAGAATATGTAGGGGGCTATATGCAATTTTTATAGAAACCATAAAAGAAATAAAAGTTTATTTAAAACAACAGGGGTTTATGCGTAAAAACACAAGACCTAATAATAATAATAGATGGACTTAAATGCAAAATCCTAAAACTAACAAACTTAATCTAAATCCTTCCTCTTCGAAGTTCGTCGGCGTTCCAGTCGTCGACGAGGACTCCGACGAGGCCTAGGCGGTGGTACGACGGTGGGAAGGCTCCGGTGATGGTCTAGGAAGCCGAAGGGAGGCACGACGAGTCTTCTGAGGGCTGTGGGCTGGACTGGGGAGGCCTAAGATGCCTCACCCACCTTGGGTTCCGACGAGCGGTCTGTCAGCGTCGAGGACAATGACGACGAGGTGGCTGGAGATGGTGTAGGCACTGGGACAGCGTAGCAAGGGTCGGAGGACCTCCGGGGTGACATAGGGAAGCTTCCAGAGGCATCGGCGAGGGTTGGGGTGTCCTGAGGTGTTCCTCCCATCCCCTGTGTCGGTGACAGGCACGGAGGTGGGAGCGGCACTCTGAGGGCTGTGGCGATAGCATGGCGGTGCGGAGGGATTCATGCCAAGGCAGTGAGGCTCCCTAAAGCGATGGTCTAGAGCTAGCATGACCGGAGAGCGTAGGAGCTTCTACGACAGAGGATCGTAGGTCGACGGGCAGCGGCGGTGCCCTTGGGCAAAGGGGCCAAAGGGATCCCCTCTTGAGTGACGGGGCTCAGGGAGGAAGAGGAAGAAGGAGGAGGAGAGGCCCCGGGGGGCCTCACCTCGATCCAAGAGGCCAAGGGCCTTGCCGGTGGTGGAGAACCCACCACCAGAGACGGGGACGACGGCGTACAGGAGGCGTAGCTCCATGACACGATCCAGGAAGCCTAAAGGGACCTAATGGGACCTAAGCCAAAAGAAAAAATTGAACAAAGAGAAGGGGATTACCTAACTGAAAGGTCTCTCCCGGAAGTTTGTCGACGGTGGTCCTCAGGTGACAGCTCTGGCGACAGTTCAAGGTGTTCCGAGCGGCGAAAGGGTTGAAGGGAATGCTCTGAAAGTCATGGGGAATCGCTAAGTTTTCTGTGTGCTCTCGCAAGGGGGAAAAGGTCAGTCTCAAATGGTAAATGAAGGGCTATCGGCGACGGACCTTTCTCCAGCAAGGCTCTCTTAGTTTTTTTTTTTTGCGTTCCTCCTCTGCGGTGGGTTTTTATTGCTGGGAGAGGGGAGGAAGTTGTAGAACGTGGCTGAAGGCAGTTGATGTTACGCGGGGAAGGAGGGATGGAGGGAGTGGGTGCAGTTAGGATCACCGGAGATGTTGGGAGGTCGCCGGTGGTGAGGGTTGGTCGCTGGAATTATTTTCTTTGGTTTCCTAAGTTTCTGGTTAATGTATGAATGAAATAGTGTTGGGCTTGTTGGCTTGGGCCTCAAAATTGTCTTTTAAATTTTATGTTTTTTGTTTTGTTTTAGTGGTTTAATTTTGGATTAATTTGATGATTAATGATTAATTTGAGATTTAGGATGGATTTATTTGTGTTTTAACCTTTTAATTTGATTAAGGTTTTACTTGGTGATTTAATTTAAATTAAATGGATTACTTTAGTTTTAAATGGATTAAAATGGTTTTGGGTTTTAATTAAGGATTTTTGTTTAATTAGGGTTTTTGTGTTTTAATTAGAATTTTGAGTTTAATTTAGGGTTTTTAGATTTTAATCAGGGTTTTTTTTAGTTTAATTAGAGTTTTTTGGATTTTAATTAAAGTTTTGAGTTTAAATTAGGGTGTTTAGCTTAATTAAGTGACTTTAAATTAGGGTTTTTAGGGTCTTGAGTTTAATTTAGGTTTTTCCCTTGAATTTAAATGGATTAAAGTGGTTTAAATGGATTTTATTCGATTTTGACTTTAATTAGGGTTTTTACTTGATTAATTAGGATTTTAAGTGGATTTAGGTGGATTTTGTTTAATTAGGGTTTTAAATGTTTTAAATGAATTTTATTTTGTTTTGATTCTTAATTTTTTTTTTTTGCTTTGATTAGGTTGGAGTGGGCTTATGTGGGCTTAAGTGGGCTTGAGGGTTTAGGGTTTTGGTGGAGTTAGGGTTTAGGGGTGGTGGTTGCAACCAGAACATCTTATAGAGGAGCCTGCTGGCAAGTGACTTTAAAATCGGGATGTCTCCACTAAGATGTGAAAATTTAAAGGGAGAATAACCTTTGAAAAGTAACAGAGGTCCTCGAAATGGAAAGGCTAGCAGTCTCCACCTTGTACTACACGTAGTGCTCTTTCCAAATCGCTCATTCTTGCAAGAAGAGCATCTGGAGTCACTGTTGCTGGAGAAGGTGCAGTTGAGGCGAGACCAACGTATGCTGAATGGGTCACACCTAGGTGCTCCTCCGGATCAACTATCTCACTACCTGGTGCAATAGCAGGATGGCCAATGTACCCATGCGTAGTTGCATGGTGTTGTAGAATGAATGGAGGAACCTAAATATAATGCAAGGGCAAAGAAAAGAGAGTATGTTGTGCTATAGGTTGTGCTAGATGTGGGACAACAGATTTTGTACTGGTACGGTCTCAGGTAATGAACTTGTTGGACATCAGGCCCCTATCGATCCAAACGACTGACCACCAAATGTTGGAGTTGCATGCCATGGATAGTGTTGTGGTGGAATAGGAGGCAGAGTTGATAGTCCCACTGCTAATGTAGCGAGAAGCTGTGGTGAAGGCTATGGCGATGGTGTGTGAGGTGCTACATTGAATGCATGGGATGACTGCAGGGGAACTTCAAGAACAGAAGATGCCAGAGCTGGATCCATTGAAAGAGCCATACCTTGTAACTTCTAAGCAAGAGACAAAAGCTGTTGAAGTTGCAAGGTAGAGAGGCTATCAATAGCAGTACTGACAGTCGGAGCAGTGAATGAAACAATAGTCAAAGGAGGCTGAAGACCTAACTATCCTGTGGTCATGACACCTACTAACGAAACAATCACAGTCGACTGGGTGTCAAATGAAACAAAATCTGTCAAAGGATGGGAAGCAGTCAAATCAGGAACCCTCAAGGTAGTTACTATGATAGCTTCAATAACGGGCTCTAGACCGATCAAGATCAGCCAATGTCCCAAAACCAGAGGGTAAGAAGCCTCACGCGTCTGAAGGTGACTACTGTGAGAGGGTGGCAAAACAACTGATGCCAAAATAACAGAGGAAGAAGGGATCGAGGTGGAAATCCCCTTCGAAGCAACCGAGGAAAAGGACTCGCTAGTGCGGTGAGCCATGGCTAACCGAGAGTGAGTAAGAACTGGACTGCGATCGTAGAGAAGAGGGTGACACCTACGACGAGCTATCGTCAAAAGTGACAAATAACTCAGAGAAGATAGTCGAGAATAGGCGTCTCAAAGCAAGAGACATTACAGGGACCACACAGACTCCAACTAAGAAACTCACACAAACCTATGAACAGGAAGTAAGGAATGACAGGTGTTAAAGCCCAAAGGAAAGAAACAACGGAGAGAAAGACATTGAACATAATGCAAATTGTTAATTAAGGTGGCATGAATGGCACACATGCACATGAATGCTTCCAAAATTTTCTCCCTCACCAACTAAGTGTGTCCTAATAAGTTATCTACTCCGAACTCTCCAGATGATTCAGGTCACCAACTTAAGGTAGAAAGTAAGGTCCTCGCTCTAAATCCTGGCCAAAGCATAGGCAGTAAACAGGTGGTGTGTTGGTGGCCTCGACTCCTGCAGTAATAAGGAGCTGTACCCTTTACTAACACCCACATGACCCCAAACAAGGGAGAACAGGCTAACCACACATCCTATGCCGAAGTCATAGAACAGGTAACCAGAACTGTCCTTCTCAGACTAAGTAAGTGAACTCTAAGAGGAGAAGATGCATGCTTTTAAATGATCATACATGCACATATGCTTAGTGTTTTTTACTTGTGTTTTATTAAACCAGAGGGGTTGTGAGGATTTGTCACTAGTTAAGTCTTATTATTTGTTCATCTGAATTTGTGTGTTTTATTTTAACCAGAGGATTTGTCACTAGTTATGTCTTATTATTTGTTCATCTGAATTTGTGTGTTTTGTTTTAACCAGGAAGGGAAGCAACATGTCTCTACTCTCCTAGTCATGGCAAATGCAGAAAGGAAAGAAAACACACAATCATGACATCCAAACACTCACTCAACAAGCAAAAGGCATGAGCATGCCATGTGCTACTGTCGTGTCATCAAGTAAGTGAGAAAGAAGCAAGCATCATAACGAAAGGAATGAATCAGGTTATGCACATATGTTGTGGGAAAGCAAGTGTGTAAAAAGACACGAAAAGCATGTACAATCACACATATTCAAACAAGTAGGACAAGCAAACAAACACAAAGCGAACAACACAACACCAAGCAAGCATGAAAACCAACACAAAAACTAGAATTTGGTATCCCCAGCGGAGTCGCAGTTCTTGTGACCATGCTGGTGGGACCACCCGACTCCTCGTGCATGGAAACACACGAAGAATCCCGATATGGTCATGACGAAGATGGTGAATCTGAGGAAGAAGACTCGACTCAGAAACACCAAAGAAGAATAGAGAAAAGGATAAGGAAAAGGAGTCACCATCTAGTCTTTTAACGGAAAGACAAGGAAAACCAAATACAAAGAAAATTCAAAGAAAATAATGCAAAGACACATATGTGTGCCCCGTGCTTAATGGATGTAGCACGCAAATTGCTGTGGATCAGAGAAAGGGTAAGGATTTTTGTTACTCATAGAGAAGGTGTTAGGCACCACCATATGCCCAAAAAAATCGATCTTTCAAGGTTAACTGCTTGCTCATGAACTAAGTGTGTGGATGCCTATCAGCTTCTAATGAATATGCCTAATATGAATGCGAAAATATGACATAAATCTTTACGAGAAAATGAATAAGAGGGAAACGATAAAGAAAATAATCTAAAGGACAATGTAGGCATTGGAAATGCTGCTTAATATACGCCCTTGGGCGATGGAAACAAAATCATGTAAAATCAAAAAAGTTCGGAGAGTGCCACGTAAAAAAGTGAAAACTAGAAAAACTTGTGAAAGTCAAAAGGGGAAATAATCCGCATCAGGTCAATGTAGGCATTTACATGCCAATTAATGTACGCCCTTGGGCGATAAAATTCCAACACAAATCAAAATCATAAAAGAACTCATGATAATTGGAAAACAATGTGAAAACTAATGAACTCCAAAGGGGAAGGGCATTTTTGGTAAATCATCACAAATTATTGTATGCCCTAGGATGGGATAAAGATGGCTAGGGAAATCAAATAGAGATCCAGAAACTAAGGAGAGGTCAAATCAAGAAGCAAAGAATTGGGTTGTAACTGTCTAGATTCTTGGGCCCCACGTCGATGATTTTCGCTAACTGATTCCATTAACAGAAATCGTCGCCTGTAACCACTTGATGCTCTTGCCGAGTCCACCTTCCAGTCTTTGCCATCATCGAGATTCGTGTGGCCCATCATCAGTCTAGACGGCAAACTCCGGTCAAATTCTCGACCAAATCGATGTGGATCACTTCAGGGTTGATTGGAGAAGCAAGAGGAGTCATAGTAAAGCATTTTCATGCAATTAACAAAAGGAATAGCTCACTGAATCCTTTCCCCCGTCTACCTTGTCGGAGAGGTGGTTCATAGGCTCTGGCTAGTAGTGACGAAATCGACGGAGCTACAGCGAGGCCAAAGGAGGAATGTCCAGAGCTTTGGTGAGTGAGTACGAGTCGTAAGGAGTGTCTCTGCAGGCTCTGATCCTTGGATGATGTCCCAGACCATTCCTCCCTACTACTTGCCTACGAGAGTACACGAGGCACCATGGATGGAGGCCAACGAGCGTCAGGGAGGCTCAACGAGGCTCAGAGAAGTAAAGAAACAAAGGAGAAAGTCCAGAGGAAAGCGTAATTCTCAATGAGAAAGAAGAAAACTACACACAAAAACTTCTTCCGGCCCGCCACCTCTCGTTCCAGTCAAGCTTCAATGTTGCTTGTAGACGGGAACTCCTCAGTGAAGATGAAGGAGAAGGGAAATCTCTACGATGTATGCACATTGACACCGAAGCTCAATGGCCTCATTCGAAGCTTGTGTGCATCACAAGCGAAGAGGAATCCAACCTTCGACGATCCAAGTGATCGCCGGAGAGGAAGAATAAGGGGGGGAATGACGACGCAACTTGGGACACATACAAGGATGCAATCAATGAGATATCAGAGGTAGGAGCTTACCTGGAGGTGATTTGCTGCGTTGTCGATGCTGTTAAACCTTCGGATGCCGCTGGATGATCGTCGGAGCTAGAGCTAGAACGCTAGGGAGTTGGGGAGCAAAGCACTTGTGCTGGAACTGTGGGAGCTGGTGGAAATGGTGGCGATGATCCTCCTCAAGTGGCACTGAAGGGTTTAAATAGGTAGAGAACTCAAATTGAGACCACTGAGGTGTAATGACCAAGGGTTGACGACGACGACGATGATCTTCGAGGGCTTCCTCTAGTGAATTTACTACTGGATTAAGGACACAATGGTCCCTGGAGGTCAGAAGAACGAGGCTAGACTCAATCCTAGCCGTCATCAGCAAAGGATCAAGCAATTAAATGGCGAGGGAGACTTCTCCACCCTCCAACACTGAAACAAGGCATTTTGCCGACCACTTTCGCCACTTTTCTTCGCTAACAACACACGCCTGAAGACCCTGCCACATATAACCGATTGAAGATACCGTTTGGCCCAACAAAAGTCAGTCAAACAAACCTTGAGCCCGTTGACTAACCTTTTAAGGACCAATTAGCAGCCAAAGTATAAGATGAGTGACATTTGCGGGTTTCAAAAGGCTTCAGGAGTGTAGTGAATGTTATTGAGGTGTTTTTGGAGAAAGTGAATGGGCCTAGTAGCTCCATAGCTCACACCCTCTCCTCTGGATCCATCCAAACCTGCCTATAAAATACAGAGTGTCTATAGTGTGGTTTTGTAGGATTTATGATAGTTTTGGTCTTCATCAGGCAAAGATTGGCCACTTCAAGTGTGCGTAAAGAGATTTAAAACATGCACTTGTTTTGGTCCTAGAAAAGAGAAAATGGTTTTTGAAAAGCATATTTAGAAGGTTTTATGCTTGTTTGCAATAGTATATTGCAATGTTATGACTTTGCAGGATGATGATTTTTAGCGTGCCACGAGAGACAGTCATGTTGGCCTAGGAGCTGAATCTTAGAAGCTTTAGTTCTGGTTTGTGGTTTTTGTAGATGAACAGTTTGGGTTGAGTGACTATTAGATGTCACTAACATGTATTTTTAATGGTTTTCTTATAGGTGTAAATATCAAATTAGCAGTTAAATCTAATACATATAGTAAGAGTCACCTAATTGCACACCATAAATTCTGGGTAGAATTAGAGGTTATTTTTAGCTAATTATTTATTTAATTTCTTGCATTTATTTTCGAGTTATTTATTTATTAATAGCTCTAGGAGTGTTAGGATTTTAGACTGTTACGACTAGTGTCGTGATAGAAGTGATATCAGAACACTAAGTTCACTAAGTACACTAGCTTAGGGTGTCCAATCTAGTGACTCCTTAAGATTGCATAGTATAAATTATTTGCACCTTTAAATTTGTTTTCTTTGTATGTTATTGTTTGTTTCTTGCAGCATGCCACGTTTGGGTGAGCGCAAGGACAAAGGCCCTTTGGCTCAAGTAATGGTGAGGAAAGTAGGTAGCATGAAATGTAAGAGGAGTTGATGAGTTGGTGTATGGGATCACACAATCCTTCAAGAAAGATAGCTTTGGAGGGTCTAAGGGTGACCCATGATCAAACCAGCTAAGTCGTCTACATCCTCTAATTTTCAAGGATAGAGATAGACCCAAGGAGTGTAAGGCTTGGTTGTTAAGGGTGGAGAAGGTTCTAGAAAGCATAACGTACCCAAAAGAGAATTGGGTATGGTTGGCTTCTTTCCTGTTGAAGGGTGATGTCGATCAGTAGTGGAGAGCCACACAATGACTAAGGTTGCCTAACTTTGACTTGCTGATGATTTTATGAAAGGACTTCCAAGATGCCTTCTATAAGAAGTATTTACCTGACCATGAGAGGGACAAGTTGGATAGGGAATTTAGGGGCCTACAGCAGGGATTGTGGCCGAGTATGAGGTCACTTTCGCTTCGCTTGTCTAGAGCAATTTGCCCAAACCTTTAACTCAAAAGAGTGTAGAGTCAAGAGGTTTTTGGAAGGCCTACAACTAAAGTTAAAGATGAAGGCTATAGCTTGCTAGTGTCAAACTTTGTAGGAAGTGGTGAACATGGCATCCCACTTTGACGACAAGTACAAAAGGTACAAAGAGAGTCATCCAAAGAGGAAGGCCAAGATGTCAGCATTACGATTCTCTATCACTAGAGTGTCAAGCTTTGATAGTTTGAAAGCTCAAGAAAGAAGAGGAAGGCACATGCTGACACTAGTTTTAATGGAAGACACAATTTTACAGGGAGGAGTAGTGCTCAATTTAGTTAGATAGGATTCAATGGTGGTCCACAAATGGGGAGAGCTTGCTTCCTTTATGGTCAAGTGAGGCATTTAGGGGCACAGTGTCCTCATCAGCGGCAAGCACTAGCTAACGTGGTGTGCTATAATTGCAGGAAGCTAGGACATATACTGAGGAATTGTCCTGACCCTCCCAAGAAAGCTAGGGATGCACCGTGTCAACCAACCAGAGAACGCGTGTTTACTATTACCACTCCGAATGCTAGGTCTTAGGGGATGTTGTGGTGAGTAAGGAACAATAGCTGACTGTACTATGTAACTCTCCACTCTTTTGTTATAATTATGTGTATTCAGTACTCGTAATCAATGATGATTGTCATTTGTTTTTGTTGTGCATGTTCTCCCTAGGCTCTTTTATGGTAGCAAAACGGATAACTAGGGTGTTGTTCGACTCAAGAAGTTCATTCTCCTTCATCTCTAAGTCTTTTACAGTGGAGATTGGAGATAGGCTAGCTAAATTGACTTTCCATCTCAATGTGGTAACTCCATTGGGGGAACATAGTTTAGCATGGAAATACCTACGATCAGTTGGCATTGTGTTAGGTGACAGCAGTTTCAAGGCTAGCCAAATACTGATGCACATGCAAGAGTATGATGTCATACTAGGCATGGATTGGTTGACGCAACACTCAGTATTGATCAATTGTACTAAAAAGAAGTCATTGTAGAGTGCCCTAGGGAAGGCATGTGTTCTATGCAGGGAGCAAGACTAGGTAAGCTGAAGTTTGTGATCTCAGCAATGAAGGCTTACCACACTTTAACAAGGGGTTATGTGAGATACCTAGCCAGTGTGGTCATTTCATCCTCATCGACTCTAAGAGTACATGATATTCTAGTTATATGTGAATACGCAAATGTCTTCCCTAAGGAGTTACTAGGAGTGCCACCACATAGGGAGATTGAGTTCCTAATCGATTTGGTGTCAGGGTTTGGTCCTATTTCTAAGGCTCCATATAAAATGACACCTATAGAGTTGAGGAAACCCAAGAAGCAATTGCATGAATTGCTAGACAAAGGATTAATCAGACTAAGTGTATCACCTTAGGGTGCACCTGTCTTGTTCGTTAAAAAAAAAGTTGATTCACTTCAACTATGCATAGTTATCGAATATTGAACCGATTACAATAAAAAATAAGTATCCTCTGCCCAAGATAGATGACCTATTTGACTAATTGCAGTTAGCGTCAATCTTTTCAAAAATAAACCTGAGGACAGGTTATCATTAGTCGAGGATCTGGGAATAAGATGTCCATAAGACTACGTTTAGGACTTGGTATGGTCATTACGACTTCCTGGTCATGCCTTTTGGACTAACGAATGCACTAACTACATTCATGGACCCAATGAATAGAGCGTTTAGGCCATACCTGGATCAATTTGTGGTGATATTTGTGGATGATGTATTAGTCTACTCTCCGGATGTGGAAACTTACAAGGCGCACTTAAGAATAGTGTTGGAGACACTAAGATAGTATTAGCTATATGCTAAGTTCTCCAAGTGTGAGTTTTGGCTAAGTGAAATTATGTTTCTTGGCCACATCATCTTGGGAGAGGGCATCAATGTAGATCCTGCCAAGGTAGAGGCTGTGAACAACTAGATTAGACCCAAGAATATCTCAGAGATCAGGAGTTTCTTAGACTTGGTAGGATATTATTGAAGATTTATCTAGGAATTCTCCAAGATTGCTGCACCCTTGACAAGGTTGACACAAAAGGAAGTCGCGTTTGAGTGGGACTAGCAATGTGAAGAGAACTTCAATGAGCTGAAAACTCTCCCGATCACATTGCCTGTGTTAACCTTAACTTTTGGGAGCGGTGATATCGCAATGTACAGTGATGCCTGTGGTATCGTGTAGGGTTGTGTTCTCATGTAACATAGCAAGGTAATGGCATATGCTTCTCGCCAGCTGAAGGACAATGAGAGAAACTACCCGACGCATGACTTGGAGATGGTTGTTGTAGTGTTTACATTGAAGATCTGACGATAATACTTGTATAAAGAACAACTTGAGGTTTTTACAAATCACAAGAGTAAGAACATCTTTACTCAAAGGGATTTGAACCTAAGACAACAAAGATGTATGAAATACCACAATGACTATAATTATAGTTTGTCCTATCGAACAGGAAAAGCCAACATGGTTGCCAATGCAGTAAGTAGGTATACCCATGTCATGGCCAGTCTGATGGTCAAGGAATGGCATATATTGGAAAATCTGGTAGAGTGTAGACCCCAGAGGCAGCCTCAAGAATCTATGGGTGCTTGGGTGGTTAATTTGTCTATCCATCCTAGATTAGTGGAGATAATTACTAATGCTCATCGGTTGGACACATTTGTATAGGAGTCTTGGGAAAAGCTAGAGGTAGGAGAACCTTTGTAACACCTGTAAAATTCACTTTGTAATTATTTACATTTTATGAATTTTATTTTCCTGGACAGGTGTTACTGTTCCGAGGCCCATTGTGTGGTTTGGTACTTTTAGGCTTGGGCCTCGTGGGTTGGCTTCTTTTTGCGTGTTCCTGTGCATGGTTTGGCTCTGTGCTTGTGGGGCCCGTTCGCGTGTGGGCTGGTGGTTGAGGCTGGTAGTTGGCCTCGCTGGTGGTTGAGGCTGGTAGTTGGCCTCGCTGGTGATTGTGGCTGGCGGTTGGTTGCTGTGTGGTGTGCCGGTGGTTGAGACGCGCTGTTGGGCACGTGTTCAGCTACTCCA
>JAMKQA010005699.1:0-11032 GCA_024699735.1 Posidonia australis
GATTTAATTTGAATTAAGCTTAAATTAGGGTTCTTGTCTTATTTAATGGATTTTAATTCCTTTTCACTTAATTAGGGTTTTGAATTTGATTAATTAGGGTTTTATTGGATTTTAAGTTGATTTAAGTGGGTTTTAAGTGGATTAGGGGTTTTGTTGGATTTTTAAGTGGATTTGATTGGATTTTGTTTGATTAGGGTTTGTGTTGGATTTTAGGTGGATTAAGTGTTTTATTTGTCTAGGTGGGCTGGTGTGGGTCTGATTAGGACCTATGTGGGCTTGGATTTTGGTGGTCGTGACCAGAGCATCAACCGGAGGAGCCTGTTGCCAAGTGACTTCAAAATCGGGGTGTCTACAGTTGGTAATTTCCTGAAAACTCAGGATCTAATGTGCAAAATTCACACATAAGTGCAAAAGTGATTAAAATATGAAACTAAGGATCAATTTACAATGCAAACATGATTTTTAAAGAAAATCTATGATTAAATGTAAAATAAGAAATGCAATAAGTGGAAAAAATCGAAAATATGTGAGGAAACAATTAAAACCCTAAATGATGGATTTAAAATTAATCTAAGGGTCTGAATGCAAATTTTCTATGTTCTGGGATTGTTTGTTAAGAACCTAGGGGGCTTCATGCAAAATTACAGGGTTTAAATGTGATAAAAATTGGACTTTTGTAATGATTAGTAAAATTATGAAGTGTTTTTTACAATCAGGATGCAAATTTTACAAAGAAAAAGTCATTTTTAACAGTTTTGGGCGTTCAATGCAAAATATCAGGACTTAGTTATGGAGAAAATGTGAAATCAGGGGCTTGAGTGTGATAAAACAAGTATGAATGCATTAAGAATAAAACAATCAAAATATGTAGGGAGTTATGTACAAATATTACATGAATAAAATGAAGAAATAAAAGTTATCTAAACTACAGGGGCTTAAAAATAAAATTTAGGACCAAACCGTAAATAATTAGGGACCTAAGAAAAACAAAGTTAAAACTAGGGGACCTGGGCCCAAAACGCACCTTCAAAGATCACAGGAGGACCACAAGTGTTTCTCTTCCTACGGGACCTCCGGCGACAACCCAGCGGCGGCACAGCGATGGGATGGCTCCGGCGACAGCTCAGGAGGTTGGAGGGAGGCATGGCGGGTGTCTCCGGAGCGTCGAAAAGGACTCAAGAGGCCTGGGATCTCTCCCCACCTCTGGCTCTGGCGAGGAGTTGATCGACGTTGAGGAAGACGACGGCGAAGATGTTGGCGGTGACGCAGCGGTTGAAGTGGCGCGGTGAGGACCGGGAGAGCTTTGTGGAATCACGGCAAGGCTTTGGGAAGCATCGGCATGGACCGGGGTGGCCTGAGGTGTCCCCCCGTCTCCTGTGCTAGCGACGGGCACGACGGGAGCAGGCGCGACGCTCTGAGGCCAAGGACGGCGGCGTGGCTGCATGGAGTGACTCGTGGTAGGGTTGCGGAGCTTCTTGGCGTGGTGGTGCGAAACAGGCGCGATCAGAGCATCCCAGAAGACTTCACTGTGGAGGAGGTCAACGACGGAGCAGCAGCGACGTCTTCAGGCATTGGATGGCCCTCCCCTGAGTGATAGGGACTCAAGGAGTTGGAGGAAAGGCAAGAGAGGCCCACGAGGCCTCACCCGGAGCCAAGAAGCCACTGGCCTCGCCAGTGGTGGTGAACCCACCACCGGTGACGGAGACGACGACGGACAGGAGATGTATCCCCGCTGTGACACAATCCAGGGGGATTAAAAAGGCTAACGGGACCTAAGACAAAAGAAAACTTGAACAAAAGGGGGGGTTACCTGATTGAAAGGTGTGTTTCTCCCGACGAGGATAGACAGCGGCACTCTGGGCTGATACTCCAGCGACAGTGGCTGAGGCTTCTAGGTCGTGAATGGGGGATGTAAGAGGAGCTCTGGATGCGGGGAACGTGCAAGCTTTTTGGTGGTTTGAGTCTGGGGAAGGGCTTCGTGAGTTGGAGCGCGTTTCAGAGTCCAGGCCTTGACTGTCGGCGACGGGAGACCTTTTAAACTCCGGTAAAGCTCTCCCACGCCATCGATCTTCCCTCGCAAGGCCTGACTGCCGTTGGGTTGGGCACATTACGGAGGAGGAAGGTTCAGAGATTGCGGGAGTCAAGGATTTGCGTCGGAGATCGCGGGATCTGTCGGAGATGGGGCTGGAGAATTCGAGGGTCGCCAGAATTATTTTTCTCTTTGATAAGGTTTGCAGATTGAAGGATGAATGGGCTGAATTAGGCATAACGACTAGGCTGTGTTTTTGTGTTTTTTCTGGTTTTTTGTTTTTGGGATTTTTTAGGGATTTTAGGGTTTTGATTTTAAGTTTCTATTTGGGTTTTATGATTTTAATTAGATTCTTGATTTTGTGACTTTGGTTTTTAATTTTAAGTTTGATTAAGTGATTTTTGGATTTTGTTATTTTAGGGTTTTGTGATTTTAATTAGGGTTTTAATTATTTTAGGGTTTTTAGGGTTTATTTTAGTGATTTTAATTTAGATTTTGAGTTTTAGTTTTAAGTTTAGTTTGGTGATTTAATTAGGGCTTTTGAATTTTAATTAGGGGTTTGAGTTTGTTTAAGTGATTAGGGTTTTTTGGGTTTTAATTGATTTTAAATTAGGGTTTTAATGGTTTTACTATTTTAGGGTTTTTTGTGATGTAATTAATTGATTTCAAATTAGGGTTTCATTATTTTGGAGTTTTTTCTAAATTTAAATGGATTAAAGTTTTATGTTTGAGTTTTAATTTGGATTTAATTAGTTTTTTACTTGATTTAATTGGGGATTTAATTTAAGTTTTGGTTTACTTAGTTTTTATTAGAGTTTTGACTTAGATTTTGATTTCATTGGTTTTTCGCTTGATTTTGTTTGGATTAGGGTTTCATTTTAATTAAATTTAATATTTTTTAATGGATTTTATTAAGTTTTATTTGATTAGGGTTTTAATTTGGATTTTAAATGGTTTTTTGACTTTAATTAGGGTTTTTATTTGATTAATTTGAATTTTAAGTGGATTTAAGTGGATTTTATTTAATTTTGACTTTAATTAAGGTTTTTGTTTGATTAATTTGGATTTTAAGTGTTTTATGTGGATTTTATTTATTTTTGACTTTAATTGGGTTTTTGTTTGATTAATTTGGATTTTAAGTGTTTTAAATGAATTTTGTTTGGTTTTAATTCTTAATTATTGTTTTTTGCTTTGATTAGGTTAGGGTGGACTGGTGTGGGCCTAACTGGGCTTGTGTGGGCTTAGGTGGGTTTGAGGGTTTAGTTGAACCTAGGGTTTAGGATTTTAGGTTTGAAAATTAGGATTTTAGTGGTCGCAACTAGAGTATCTTTCTAGAAGAGTGTGTTACCAAGTGACTTCAAAATTGGGGTGTCTACACATTGTATTTCTTGTGTGCTTGGGATAAGGCCATGATGGCAAATAGTTATGACATCTCCAGGATGTATGTCTTGAGTGCGCGTGCGTGCTGCGCGTCTCTCATGCGCATGTTGTCCATGGATGAAATCTAGGGTGGCTTAGCCACAAACTCAAACACACTCATACCTCTTGGATTGCTTTGTGCCTCTGGTTTAATTGCACTTAGTTTTTAACATGTCATGTTTCTTTAGTCATATAGTTTTATCTCTCTTGCATCATCCATGTGACCGCACTAATTGGCATCTAAATGCCCACATTACAAAGCATGTGAGTGAAAATTTTGAGAAAGACCGACTCGTCGAGCGTATAGGAGTGCCTAACACCTTCCCCGTGTGTAATAGGAGTCCATACCCTTTCTCCAGTTCGCAATGATCCATGTGTTGTATCCATTTGGCTTGAGTCATCTCTCATTTCGCATTCCGTTTCACGTTTTGATTTTTCGATACGATTTTCCTCGTCTTCCCGTTTTGAATAAACTAGGTGGAGACTCCTTGTTTTATCTTCATATCGTTTTTCCGATGTTTTCGAGCCGTCTTCCCGTCCTTGGATTCATTGGATTTGCCGTGGCCCTACCGGTCTCCAGGCGGTCCCGATCGCATAGGAGCACGGTTCCCTTCCACTAGCGTGGTCACACAACGATAGCGGTGACCTAGTTGACCACATATAGGCCCTTTAAAACCTTCTCGACATGCAATAGGTGCCTGAGGAAGTGATGTGTTGTAACTTTCCAACCACCCTAAAAGAGTCGATGAGGGTATGGTTCTCCGAGCTATGACCAACATCCATCAACAGCTTCAAGGATCTCTCTTCGATCTTTGTCACCCACTTTATTTGCCACTGTCTCCAGACGAGGGAGAACGACTATCTATACGATGAGAGGCAAAGACTAGGCGAGTCCATTAGAAGCTTCATTGAGATCCTGAACCTGGAGTCGAAGATCGCCCTTTTTGCTCTCAAGTTAGAGCTTCAAGCGTCTAAGCTCTCATAGCCATTCAAGGCCAAGTCACCTCAGACTGTCATCAAGGCCATGGAGAGAGTCAATATGCACATGAAAGCCAACAAGGCCGAGGAAATGAAGTAGTCGATAGTTGCCTAACTAGTAGTGAGATAGAAGCAACAAGCTGCAACCCTACAACCATCAAGGCTCTCCAGGGAAGAGAGAAGTCCGCCATTGGTGATGTCCAAGCAAATAAAGAAGGCATCATGGGTCGCATCAAGGTACAATAGCTCCCTCGTCAACATCTCCAAGGCTCACCTGCTGATGGAGATCTAGGGGAAGGAGAAACTCAACTGGACGGTCAAGTTGGGGCCAAAGGCATGAAAGGAGGGGCTTGGCTCAGCCTACTGCAAATTTCTTCAAGGGTAGGGCAACTCCACCGAAGACTACCGACTCTAGAAAAAGGAAACCAAGGTGCTCATCCGTGGAGGTTGCTTCGGATACTACGTTTATTGTCAAAGGATGAATGACGACCAGCAAGAAAGAGGCTAATTGGCCTAGGAGTGGGTCAAACCATCAAATAAAAGAGTCCCACAAGGCAATGCACGGGTCATTGATGTGATCTTCAACCAGTTGGTTGTAGGAACTAGCAATGCCTCTAGGAAAGATTACAACGGGGAGGTGCGCAATGCTTGGACTGACAATTGCTAAATGGCAAAGAGGTGGCGAATGAAGGAGATAACCATCATTCTGTAGGACCTCAACAACAAGGTAGTGTCCCACGATGATACAGTAGTGATCACGGTGATGGTCACCAACAACTTGGCAGAATGGGTGCTCACCGATAATGGTAGCTTCTGTGACCTACATTTCTGGGAGCCACTGTAGAGGATGGACTTCACAGCAGCCAACTTTTGATCCATGAAGATGCAATTGATTAGCTTCAACAACCAAACCATTGTAGTCGAAGGTGCCATCACACTCTCCTTGAGCATCGATCAATGCGACCACATGGTGGCAGTGCTCACCGTTGCTGGGATATCAAGGCAAACCCTGATAAAATAAAGGTGATTTTGGACATGCAACCCCTCATACAATCAAGGAGGTTCAACGACTAGCTAGATGGATAACAACCCTCAATTAGTTTATGTCTTGTTCAACCAGAAAGTGTTGCCCTTTCTTTGATCAATTCAAAGGATAGGCATGGAAGAGCACCCCCCTAATTTGGAACTAAAGTTGTCAAGAAGCCATTAAGGTAGTAAAAACATACTCAACCAAGCCACCACTACTTGCTCACCCAAGACCAAGAGAGGTCTTGTAGCTATTTCTTGTAGTCATAGATCGAGCACTCAGAGCGGTGCTTGTGAAGAAGGAGGGTGGGTGGCAATGGCCCATCTACTATATTAGCAAGACATTGAAGGGACAAGAGATGCAGTACTCTTGGTTGGAGAAGTTGGCGTTCTTGGTGGTCGTTGCAACTTGGCAACTCCGCCTATATTTTCAGACACATACAGTGATCGTCCACACGAATCAACCATTGAGGCAAACTTTGCACAAGTCAGAGGCATTCAACTGAGTATTGAAGTGGTCTGTTGAACTAGGGCAATTTGAGTTGTCGTACCAGCCCAGGTCACCATAAAAGCGCAGGCACTCTCTGACTTCATTACCAAGCTCACTGTCGGAGCCAACTCAACTGAGGAAGCAAAACCATGGAGATTGTATGTTGACGGATCCTCCACTTCTAAAGGTGCCAAAGTGGGCATCTTCCTCATCAGTTAAAAGAACACCCACTTTGAGCATGCCCTTCGGTTGGATTTCCCCACCACCATTTAAGGATATGGGATTTTCGGTTTTGCGTTGCTTCATTTACGCTCTCTCGATGTCCCTTTATTTATGTACAAATCTTTCACTCCATAGATGTTGAAGTTGTTGTAATTGTTACTCTCGATTCGCTTTCGTTGGCCCTCGAGATGCCTAGGGAGATTTGAAGTAGATGTAGGTTCAACTACGTTAGGATAACATCAGCATTGCCTAAAGGTACCCATGCCAATGAGCTTCTTCCTCTTCTTCTTTTCCTTGCAAAAATAAGATTAAAATTCACAAAGTAATTGAGTGTAGTAAATGGACCGATAGAATAAATTATAATTAAAGTGAAATCAAAAGAAAATACTTACTTAGAGGTTTTATTCCCTCGATTGCAATTAAATGTAAATGCCTAACTACAAATGCAAAGAATGTAAGATGGAATTTTTTAAAAAGAAAATCCCCTTTTAATTTGTGGAACATATACAGGTA
This sequence comes from Posidonia australis, assembly GCA_024699735.1. Classification (NCBI taxonomy): domain Eukaryota; kingdom Viridiplantae; phylum Streptophyta; class Magnoliopsida; order Alismatales; family Posidoniaceae; genus Posidonia; species Posidonia australis. Next base: position 6,678 of record JAMKQA010005699.1, read on the forward strand.
ATGCGAACTGACAATGGTTGGGATCGGTGTCGTTGGAAGAAATCTTAACTCTCTTTTTCTCTTTCTCTTCTCAATTTCTTACTTTCAAAAGTTCAAAATTCTCCCAAAGATCCTCTCTTCAAATTCCATCCCCTCCCAAAGGTTGAGGTCCTAGAGTATTTAATAGAGGTGTGGGAGGATTAAAAGAAGGCAAGAAATCCATAATTGACAAAATAGTCTAACTGTAGCAAACAATATATAAATTTAGGATGTAAAATGTATGTGTGACCATGCCCACCCAGGGATCTAGCGCGGAGTCAAGCCAGAGAGAGGAGACCACAGCCATGTCAGGATGGCAAATGCGCAAGATAGGATAAAAACAAAAAAGAAAAGGAGTCGTCACCTAGTCTTTTAAGGGAAAGACGAGGAAAACCACAAACACACTACAAAATATGAATGCATGAGATGCAAATGTGAAGGCCAGATGTCTGCAAACCAGAGGATGGGTATGGATTCCTATTACGCACGGGGAAGGTGTTAGGCATCCCCGTACGCCCGAGAAACTTGGTTTTTCTAGTCTAATTCGCTTGCTAGAGGCTGAATGAATGCTTGCTAAGCCTAGATTGTACTCTAATCATGCTAATATGAAGGCCAAGACGAGACTAGATGGATGTGCAAGATGATATGCAAAAACTGCGAAGAAATCCACATAAAATGATGAAATCACGAAATACGACACAATAAAGAAAATCACATGAAACGACGAGGGTTTTGGCGAGAATGGCTCGGGAAATCATACAGACTCCAAGAGAATAAAAAATGCAATCAACTAAACTCATTATAATTGTAGAAAATGTCATGGAATTCCGAACGGGAAAATTGCAAAGAAATCCATGCAAAACAGGTAAACTGTGATAGGTGAAGAAATGCACATAAAATGACGATGTTTTTGGATAGAAGGCTCTCGAAAACCACACTGACATCAAAAATGCAACCAACATAAATCATCAGAATCATGGAAAACATTACGGAAGTTGAGATGGAAAAATTGCGAAGAAATCCACGTAAAATAGGTAAACAGCGACGTACAAAGAAAATCACATAAAATGACGGTGCTTTTGGAGAGAATGCTCGGGAAAACCATAATGATATCAAAAAGATCAAAAGTGGGGCCAAGCCAAGTAATCAGAATCATATAAAAAGTAATGAAAAAAAAGGAGAAATAATCCACAAGTAGGTCAATGTGGGCCTTCTAGTCAGTTAGTATATGCCCTTAGGCAATGAAATCCAAATCAAATCAAAAAATCCGAGAATACAGAATAAATGGGATCAAATCAAATGTCAAGCAAAGGATTCTGAAAACGGGATGAGGAAAATCCAAAAAAGAAGCTCATGGGATGTGGGCTTGCTCAAAATCAATGACATGACATGAAAACTAAGCAAATGCATGAAATGTACTTGAATGTGTAAAAGATGTTGAGGAATGACTTAGACAGAGATTATGCATGACTTAATGCAAGAACTAACATGCATGTGCATGAATTGGTGGCATAGGGGTAATTTGATCATTTCAATGGCCAGATATGATAAATGCACGTATGGGGATGATGCATGATCTGAGGTATGCCAAAATAAATGTGAAATGTCAGGAAAATGTTATTTCAAGAAAACATGAAAAGGACAATGTCTTACAAACAAGAAAAAATGATGTAAACATGGTAAAGGACAAGTATAAGGACCAAAATGCAAAATTCACAAAAAGGGTGAAAACCTAGATTAAAATACATTCAATGACTTCTATTCTAATACATAGATAATGGATCAAATGAAAATGTGACATTGAGATGTGTGAAAATTGCACCTCAGTAATTTCCTACAAGCTCATGGTATAATGTGCAAAATTCACAAATAAGTGCAAATGTGACTCAAATATGAAACTAAAGATCAATTTACAATGCCAACATGATTTTTTAAACAAAATATATGATTAAGTGCAAATTATGAAATGCAATAAGTGGAAAATATCAAAAATATGTGAGAAAACAATTAAAATCCTAAATGATGGATTTGGAATTAGTCTAAGGGTCTGGATGCAAATTTCCTATGCTTAGGGATTATATGTTAAGAATTCAGGGGCCTACATGCAAAATTACAGGGCTTAAATGTGATAAAAAATTGCCTTTTATGTTGATCAGTGTTATTTTGAAGTTTTACAGGGTTAGAATGTAAGTTTCACAGAGAAAATTCATTTTTTTAAAGTTCTAGGGACTCAGCGCAAAACTTCAAGACTTAATTACAAAGAAAACATGATTTCAGGGACCTAAATTTGATAAAACATGCATGAATGCAATAAGGACAGAAAATTAAAATATGCAAGGTGCTACATGTAATTCTTACAAAAACAAAATAAAGAAACAAAAGTTATTTAAAACTTTAAGAACTTAAATATAAAAAAGGACTTAAAAGAAATGATTTAAGGACCTAACTGTAAAAACCTAAAACTACCTGGTCCTAAGCTAAAAGGCTATCCTTTGAAGTTCACCGACGCTCAGTTTTTGGCGTGGACTCTGGTGGGCTTTTAACGGTGGCACAACGGCGGAGGAAGGCGACGACGGTTGGGGAAGCTCGAGGGCGGTGCAGCGGAGCTCTCCAGCGTAGTGGGCAGGACTGGGGAGGCTTGAGAGGCCCTCCCCACCTCTGGCTCGGGGGTGGTGGTCTGTCGGAGCTAGGGAAGACAACGGCGAGGTGGCAGCGGTGCTCCAGCGACGGTCAAGCTCGAGCGGGGGTCGGAGGTGCATCAGGGCGACACGAGGAGGCCCTTGGAGGTGTCGGTGTGAACTGGGGAGGTCTGGAACGTCCCCCCCATCTCCTGCGCCAGTGATGACCGCAACGGAGGTTGGGGCGGTGCTCCAGGCTCTGGAACGGCGACGAGGCAGTGGGGGAAGCTCTGTGGTGAGGCGATGAGTCTCCTTGAGGTGGTGGCTTGGAGCGGGAGCGCATGGAGAGCTCTTGTGACTTTCCTGGAGGATGAACGTGCGGTCGGCGAAGTAATGTCGACGGCGACATTTTCTGGCACGGGAGGCCAACCAGACTTCTCGTGAGCGATGGGAGCTCACGGAGGTGGGGGAGGAAAGAGGAGGAGAGGCCCGTGGGGCCTCGCCTGGCTCTGGAGGCTCGCGGCCTCGCCGATGGTGGTAAACCCACTACTGGAGGGGAAGAAGACAGCGTAGGGGCGGTGGTCTTTGGCAAAGTGCGACTTAGAGGGCTAAAGGGAGAGACCTAACGGGAAGTACTACCAGCGATTGTCGGCCACTCCCGAGCCTTGCAAAGCATCCCATGCATCTTCATGTTTTAATCACTGCATCCAGATTGCACACAAATTGCATTATCTGCATTGTACTTTTCTTTTTATTTCCATTGTAAATCGTTGTAATACAAACAATGACATTTGCCCGATGAGGAAAACGGAAGCCTGCCTGCTTAAGAAAAAGCTTGATCCTCCTCACGTGTTGCTACCAGTGTGACCTAGGAAGTGAGGGAGTGATAATCCATGGGAAAATGGGCGAAATACACAAATTCTTAAGGGACCTACACCTTCAGAGGGAGTAAAAAATGCTAGGGCATGAAAATGAGAGTGTGAGCCAATAAAAAAAACATAGACTTCGGAGCACAAAAGAATTACGAAAACAGAAGTCGCAGACAGAAGTTGGCTCCAATGAGAGAGGCATGTAAGACGACTCTATCCCTACCATATAACTTGGAGAGGAGTTGAAGCATACACCTGCCAAGCCCACATGATCAAAGGGACTTGCCACCCCTTTATAATCAAGCTAAAAAAGCAGTCACCCCTCAGCATAGGTGTTTATTACCTCCAAGCAGGGATAGTGTAAGTCAACATGCCATTGAGGGAGTAAAAGAAAAACGAATCATTGAAAAGAGTAGGTGTAGGGCCCTAGGAATTTGACATGGAGCCCATTTTACCCAGGAAATCAATGGTTGAGAGCCACCATAAACCCAGGAATCCTGTTAGCACCAAGTGAGTCGAGGACACAATCTAATTCCTTGTAGCAGGCAATAAAGGTTTCCTCAGCGCTGAGGGCATATCTTCTATCAACAATGTATAAATCTTGCTTCCATCTTTTAAAACTTGCATAAATCATTTAGCATTAAGCATTGGTGATTTCACCATTTTTGCATTTTGCGTCGCTTTGCAAGGCGTTTGCCTACGTTACAACCAGAGGCATGTCAGCTGCCTTTTGAGTTGGAATGTTGGCAAAGAAGGGAGCTCAACCAGGGGCATGTTAGCTGCTCTTTGGTTGGAATTAGGTCTTTGACTAGGGGCATGCTAGCTGCCATTCTAAGTCACAAAGATCAAA